>PVJD01003626.1:0-158249 GCA_004026545.1 Mormoops blainvillei | reverse complement strand
TCTCCTGGGAACAGCAGGTGAGCTGGGACATGTTCTTCCAACAGAGATACCACAGGAGAGGAAGCTCCACTGTGAAAGTGCATTTCAAGTCTCTGGTTGATTTGCTGCTGCTAATAAGTTACAAGTCCTAGCACAGAGTCAAGGGGTGAGAAAATGTCCTCCAAGACATCAAGAGGGCGTTGCAAAATTACATAACAACAAGTTTGGATGAATAATCTCATTACTAAGGAAAGACAGGGGACAGTTAGAATAAGGAAACAGTCTACCAGAACATTCTTTCCTTTAACAAGGTGATTAAAAAAAAAATTTATACAGAGAGTTCTGGCCAAGATGGAGGCATAGGTGGAAATACTTTGCTTCCTTGCACAACCAAAAAAAGGATAACAACCAATTTAAAACCAAAAAACAACCGTCACTGCCAGAAACCCAAACTGCATGGAAGTCCGACAATGAAGGGGTTAAAGAAACATTCATCCAGACTGACAGGGCCACAACACAGGGAGGAGGTTTGCCCTGTCCTGGAGAAAGCTCCACCCCTTACAATGTAACAGGTGTGCTGAGACAGGGAAATGTGGCCCAAATGAAAGAACAGATCAAAGCTCCAGAAAAAGAACTAAGCAAAGAGGTGATAGCCAACCTATCATATGCGGAGTTCAAAACACTGGTAATCTGGATGCTCACAGAATTGACTGAATTTGGTTGCAAAATGAAGGAAGAAATGAAGGCTATGCAAAGTGAAAGAAAGGAAAATACACAGGGAACCAACAGTGAAGGGAAGGAGACTGGGACTGAAATCAAAGATTTGGAACAAAAGGAAGAAATAAACATCCAACTGGAACAGAAGGAAGGAACAAGACTTGAAAAAAATGAGGAGAGGCTGAGGAACCTCTGGGATAACTTTAAATGCCCCAACATCTGAATCATAGGAGTACCAGTAGGAGAAGAGGAAGAGCAAGACATTGAAAACTTATTTGAAAAAATAATGGAGAACCTCCCCAATCTGGCAAAAGAAATAGACTTCCCGGAAGTCTGGGAAGCTCAGAGAGTCCCAAAGAAGTTGGACCCAAGGAAGTACACACACCAAGACACATCATAATTAAGTTACCCAAGATTAAAGATAAGGAGAGAACCTTAGAAGCAGCAAGAGAAAAGGACAGAGTTCCCTACAAAGAAGTTCCCATACGACTATCAGCTGATTTCTCAGAAGAAACCTCACAGGCAAGAAGGGGCTGGAAAGAAGTATTCAAAGTCATGAAAGGTAAGGACCTACATCTAAGATTATTCTATCCAGCAAAGCTATCATTTAGATTATAAGGACAGATAAAGTGCTTCCTAGATAAGGTCAAGTTAAAGGAGTTCATCATCACCAAGCTGTTATCATATGAAATGTTAAAGGGACTCATCTAAGAAAAAGAAGAAGGTCAAAACTATGAACAGTAAATGACAACAAACTCACAGCTATCAACAACTGAACCTAAAAAACAAACAAACAAACAAACTAAGCAAACAACTGGAACAGGAACAGAATCACAGAAATGGAGATCACATGGAGGGTTATCAGCAGGGAGAGGGTCAGGGAAGAATGGGGGAAAAGGGTGCAGGGAATAAGAAGCATAATTGGTAGGCACATGATCGACAGGGGGAGGTTAAGAATAGTACAGGAAATGGAGAAGCCAAAGAGCTTATATGTATGACCCATGGACATGAACTAAGGGTGGGGGAGGGGAAATGCAGGAGGGTGAGGGGGTGCAGGACAGAGGGGGATAAAGGGGAAGAAAAAATGGGACAACTGTAATAGCAAAATCAATAAAGTACACTTAAAAAAATATACAGTGCCTCTTTTTCTTCTCTATTATTTCTCACGTTGATATTTGAGGGTTGTTTTTGTTTGTTTGTTTGTTTCAGATTGCTGTTTTTAGTTTACAAATGTATAATTATTGACATAAGGACATACAGGCACTGCCGGATCTCAGGGTTTGTTGCGGATGCTATGATACGCTCATCAGAGCCCCTGTCAGGAAATAAGGACTCTCGGCGGTAGGGGGCGCTGCCAACAGTCAGTCCTCAGCTCTCAGGTGATATCAGGGCTTGTCTTACTGAATACAGCTGCCTTGCCAAGGTTATGCCCCCTTCCCAGGTGGTCACATGAGCCCAAGGACTGTTCAGCATGAGGGTGTAAAAGTTCAGCCCTCTTACTCCAACTTCGGATGGTTCTAATCCAACTTTTGGTACCCCTCAGAGAGCCAGCTAAGGTTTCCGTTGATATTCTATCATGGCTCGGCTTGTGCCAAATCTTGCTCCGTTACCGTTCCTTCTCTTACTCAGGTGTTGATGCTCAGAGCACTTCTGAATGAATTTGTCTACATACTAATCTCTACCTCAGAGGTGACTTTCTGGGGCACCCACCCATGAGGGTGTGGACGGTCCAAAAACAACTGAATTAAAGGCACTCGCTGGGATAGGATTATGGAGCTGGATCACCCATCACCTGGCTGGCGGAGAGGACTGTTTCTGTTGGTAGGTGGAGCACAGAAAGCCCCTGGCAAAAACGAGCGGTTTAATTGTTGAAACATCGCCGTTGCTTAACTGGGAGTGCGTGAGCTAGTGCAGTGTGTCAAGCATTTAATGGAAAATTTGAGAAAAAACCCCTATTATAAGAATAATAAAGTTGAATGTCTATTGCTGAACTCGACTGACACTTAGAAAAAGATAATGACAAGTTAAGAAAGACTAATACGAAATTACAAGCTAAATGTCAAAGCCAGAAGTCCTCCTCAGTGTCATATACAAAGTTTCTCATTTATACCTGGAAGGGAGAGGACGCAAAGGGCCAGAGTCACCAGTACATTGTGACAGAAGCCGAGCTCTCAGTCGAGGCAGGTCTGCAATGCCGAGGTTGGGGAAGGACAAAAAATGGGGCCCTGACACCTTGGTTTGGGGGCAGTGATATTGGTGCCCCCTAAAAAATCTTGACTCCTCGGATTTCCCTGAGGCCCGTGAGCTTGCAGAAGGGGCCCACTTTATTTGCCAGGGCTAGAACCCCTTGCTTGAAGAGCATCGCGATAGGCCTCTTCCCCTTCCCGACCGAAAGCCAAGAACTAGGGTTAAATTATAATGCTACCCAGCTGATGCGCTGAGGCCGGGAGGCAGGAAAGGAACACGACTCAAAGGGGCTGTAGGACTTAGCCGCTGTGACCCAGCAGAAGCTGGGACGAACACCGGGCTGGATGCTGAGAGGGCCTGATCAAGGGGAGAGGACTAGGGCTTAAGGGTGAGTTATCGACGTGAGGGCGCGCTTTCAGGAACAGGCTATATAAAAACGATATAAATGTTTCATATGGAAATACATTTTTTGCCTTTTCACATACCTAACTTTTCCCCAGTTGAATAAGTATACACCCCCAGGTGGCTATGTGATCATTTTAATGTCACTTTTCATGTTTCTGGTTGCACACAGCTCTCCTTTCATGGGTAATTTCATTTTGTCTATTGGTCCAGGAACAAGCTTTGTCCTATAGTCTATGACTCAGTCCTGCCATGTTGTTTTCAATTCAGTTTGGATGACATTCACAATTTTTAAAAAAATCAGCTCTGCCCTTTTTTGTTTAGAATTGCCACACATTTGTTTACTTTAATGGAACAAAAAGAAAGTGTTAATTCTCGTGGTGTTGCTTTTACTAAAGACAGCCCTGAAACAGCAGTTTTTAATAAGCCTATTTACTGAAAACACACAGGCTCTTTTAATAAGAATTTTGTGGTTTGAAAGCCGGTAAATGTCTTTCGATATTGTGCCTCGTGGTTTTATGATACCAAGCATATACACACAAGTAAGAATTAATTCCATATGACAGGTAGGGCTGTGTACCTGTTCCCCCACCCCCATTTTGTAAAACATACTGTTAAATGTACTAGTAAAGTGTGATTTACCGCATCAAAACAGATTTCTGAAACAGCGTATGGAGGGAATCTTTACTCTGAACCCACTGAAAACATAATATGCGAAATTGTCAATTTAAGGAGAATTATATACAATGAACATATACACATACAATGGGGTTCTGATGTTAACTTACACCTGGCTATAACGATGAGAGTTTTCCTTATTCTATCAGACCTAGATTTCTCAAGGAATTTAAGTTCTGTTAACGTTACATAGAGAAGTCATGATGGAGCTGAATTTGTGTAGCACTTTGAGGATCTCGAGCCAGGGTACCAGCTGAGGTCCTTTTCGCTCCCCAAAGGAAGAGAATGTTGAGGACAATAGGATTCAAACAAATAAGGGATAAAAACTGTACATAAATTCTTGATGAAACAATGAGAGACCAAAGATAGCATAGAAATGCATGATGGGTGCTTCATCCTGGGACTTCAGGTGGGCCCAGCCAGGGGGAATTCTTCTGAGTGTGCCATTCGAGGGTTGTTAGCCAAATGCCTTTGACTCGGCTGAGCTCCTTCCTGCTGGACTTCATAGCAGTATTTATTTATTTGTTGTATGATCAAAAACTGTTGTAAACCCTCAGAGAGCAGAAACTTCTGAAAAGAGCTGGGATCCTTTAAGCAGAGCGAACTAGTTCCCAACTTCAGGGGCGTTAGTGGAAAAAAGCACCAATAATGAAATAGAAGTGTGAAGGGCAGTGGTGGCCAGAGGTCACCCATACCAGCAGGTGGGCAAGAAGAACATGGACAATATGATTTCTCTTCTGAGGAAACTTACAAAGCTGGGTATTGACTCAGAGCAAAATGCCATGTTATCATCACACAAGTTTTTGATATCCCTTCCAGCTGGTTTGCTGAGTGGGAAGTTAGAGTCTATTTTTCCTTCTCTCCCTGATCCTCTTTCTCCATCCCCCTTCTTTCCTCTCTTTCTTCCAAGTGGCACATTTGTACTTTGCATTCTCTCTTCACATGTATTGAACCATATCCTTCCACCTGAATCTGATCTTTCTTAATGTCCTATTATTAGTTGCAAGTGATATGTGTATATTGTTAAAGTAAACAGACTCACCCAAAAAGACAAGTTCCTTGATAGTTTAAAAGGATAAATTCATTAATGTTTTGTAATTTACTCTTCCAACCAGATTTCTTTTGGATCTTGGGCTCATGCTACATTTTATAGTTGCACCAGGGGGCACTGTTGAGTTATAAACGTCCCAATAGCGTTTTGCCTGGTTTATATTAATGCTGAACTTGCAATTCCTTTCATTTATGTCAGTATTTCACCTTCTGTGCTAACAGTAGGATATGAAAAAGTAGTGTGGACTTGCTTCCAGTGCAGAAAAAATAATTTAACTTAAAACAGTGTTTGTTGAAAGTTGGGGGAAAAAAATGCATATTTGTGAAGGAGTACTGACTTCTTTTCTTTCGGCTTTTTGGATTATAAATTCACATTAGTGATACAGCCAATATACAAACCACAGTTGTAGCAACCAGAGGAAGAAACAGGATATGACCCCCTTTGTAAGACGCTCATAATATTCCCAAGGAGGCAGGGGGAAGCTCCATTCATTTGTAGTTTATTCAGATTATTCTTTTCTTTTGCTTGTCATTTTGGAGTGGATCTAACTGTTGCTAAAAAGTTACAGGAATGACAGTCTCATAGCTAGAAATCATCTGTTTCTTCACAAAACAAGTTCACCCCAGAGGAGCCATGTGACCTGCCCCAGCAGTGCCCAGCCCTCTGACCCAAGTCCTGCTGGGGCAGCCTCTCTTTTGGGGCTGCGAAAGAATTCATGTTCTGAGTCCTTCCTGCTATGTCTCTCAAGTTTCATGCCTGCTATAACGTTTAGTCCTTTTTCCTTTTAAACTAGATACTGAAAAGTAAACCTAACAACTCAAATTCATTCAACAGAGAGTTCAGTGTGCAGATTTGGGATAAAATAAGCTGCAATTATTTTACCAGTACCATGATATTCCATTACACAATTCAAAAAAATTATTCAGTTGATTTGAGTTTTCTCATTGGTAAAAAAAAAAAGCTAGGGTAGTTGTGTGAGCATTTAAACTGTTTTCAATATTATTCAAGTTGAACCTGAAAAGATTCTTAAATTTGTTTGAATTTTTGTTTTAATAGAATCAGATCTAAGTCTGTTTTTTTCATCTACACTTAATACGATTACAAATCATTTATACTTACTACAGTTAAAATACCAGTTTACAAATATTTTAGGTATGATATGCCCTCATTAGTTTTCATTCAAAAGTATTTATTAAAACATACACATTTGTTTAGGTAGTTACTATGCACAACTAGTTATTTATGATTCTTGTGCACCTGATGTCCACCCTCCCCTGAGGAAGCAGATATACTTGGATTTGCACCCCAGCCCAGCAGTTGCTGGTCTCAGGGCTGTCTTGGGCAACGTGTTTGAATTCTCTGAGTCTCAGGCTGGTGAAGATAACAACACTTTCATCATAATGACTTTGTAAGGATTAAATGATGCACTAATGTACAGTTGTTAAGTGGGCAGAGAATTCAGTGGAATCTAGTGTGCTCCCTTTTGTATCACTTATGACCAAAAACGATGTAATAGAAACAATGTAATAGAAACAATGAAAGCTCAAGCTGTGCTGCATTGTGTGTCCCCATGTCACCCAGGAAAAGTCTCACAAAGGTAAAGAAAATACTGCAAAGGGGGATGCAAGTTTCTAGCACCATGGAGTCAAAGGAAAAGCGTATCTACCGCCCAAAGCCTGGGATAAATTTTAGTTATATTATATGCTACACTGCAGAGTATTTTATTAAAAGTCTTGAGAATGACTTTAGACCAAATAAGTGAACTTATTTAATAATCAACAGAAATAGAGTCTATGTTTTCTCAAAGTCTCATGTTCATGTTCAGAATATGGTGCTTTAAAAAATTTATATTTAAAACATTTTCAAAAGATGATACGGATTGTTGTTTTGGTTTCTGGCCAAAATGGAGGCATAGGTAGAAACACTTTGCTTCCTCGCACAACCAAAAGAAGGATAACAACCAGTTTAAAATAAAAAAACAATCAGAACTGCCAGAAACTCAAACTGCATGGAAGTCTGACAACCAAGGAGTTAAAGAAGAAACATTCATCCAGACTGGTGGGAGGGGCAGAGACGGGAAGCCGGGTGCAGAGGACACATGGCAAAGTGAAGGCTGGCCGACTGGGTGGTCCCACATTCTCATGAGGATAAGCCGAGAGGAACAACTGGGCAGTGAGACAGACCGCGCAACCTTGGGTTCCAGTGCAGGGAAATGAAGCCTCAAACCTCTGGCTATAAAAATCTGTGGGGATAGTGGCAGCAGAAGAAACACCCAGCCTCACAGGAGAGTCCGTTGGAGAGACTCACAGGGTCTGGGAATGTACACAAGCCCACCCACCCAGGAATTAGCACCTGAGAGGGTGCAATCTGCTTGTGGGAAGCAAGGGAAGTGAGGGAAAGTGGGGAGAGAGCCAAGCAAGTGGCATTGTTTCCTTTCTGACCCCTCCCCCACATACACAGCAAAGAGGGTTGCCTGCCCCTGGCAAATACCCGAGGCTCCACCCCTTACAACATAACAGGCGCACCAAGACACGGAAACATGGCCCAAATGAAAGAACAGACCAAAACTCCAGAAAAAGAACTAAGCGATGAGGAGATAGCCAACCTAACAGATGCAGAGTTCAAAACACTGGTAATCTGGATGCTCACAGAATTGATTGAGTTTGGTTGCAAAATGAAGGAAGAAATGAAGGCTATGCAAAGCGAAAGAAAGGAAAATACACAGGGAACCAACAGTGAAGGGAAGGAGACTGGGACTGAAATCAAAGATTTGGAACAAAAGGAAGAAATAAACATCCAACTGGAACAGAAGGAAGGAACAAGACTTGAAAAAAATGAGGAGAGGCTGAGGAACCTCTGGGATAACTTTAAACGCTCCAACAACTGAATCATAGGAGTACCAGTAGGAGAAGAGGAAGAGCAAGACACTGAAAACTTATTTGAAAAAATGATGGAGAACCTCCCCAATCTGGCAAAAGAAATAGACTTCCCGGAAGTCTGGGAAGCTCAGAGAGTCCCAAAGAAGTTGGATCCAAGGAAGCACACACACCAAGACACATCATAATTAAGTTACCCAAGATTAAAGATAAGGAGAGAACCTTAGAAGCAGCAAGAGAAAAGGACAGAGTTCCCTACAAAGAAGTTCCCATACGACTATCAGCTGATTTCTCAAAAGAAACCTTACAGGCAAGAAGGGGTTGGCAAGAGGTATTCAAAGTCACGAAAGGCAAGGACCTACATGTAAGATTATTCTATCCAGCAAAGCTATCATTTAGATTATAAGGACAGATAAAGTGCTTCCTAGATAAGATCAAGTTAAAGAAGTTCATCATCACCAAGTCCTTATTATATGAAATGTTAAAGGGGCTTATCTAAGAAAAAGAAGATAAAAAACTTTGAACAGTAAATGACAACAAACTCACAGCTATCAGTAACTGAACCTAAAAAACAAACAAACAAACAAACTAAGCAAACAACTAGAACAGGAACAGAATCACAGAAGTGGAGGTCACATGGAGGGTTATCAGTGGGGACAGCGAGGAGAATAGGGGAATAAGCTTCAGGGAATAAGAAGCATAAGTGGTAGGTGCAAAATCGACAGGGGGAGGTTAAGAATAGTATAGGAAATGGAGAAGCCAAAGAACTTATATGCATGACCTATGGACATGAACTAATGGGGGTGGGGGGGATGCTGGAGGGTGGGGTGGTGCAGAGTGGAGGGGGATAAAGGGGAGAAAAAATTGAGACAACCGTAATAGCATAATCAATAAAGTTTATTTAAAAAAAAGATGATAGGGCTCAAAGTCCAGTAAGTGCAAATGAATATAAACGGGTATAAACAAAATAGTCTCTCTTATGAGACTATCCATCGCACTGCCTGAAGGTAGCTTCTGTTGCCTTCTTAAGTATCTTTTTTTTGAGAGTAGACAGATAGATGGATATGCACCTAGGTACGGATGTAGATACACTCTTTTCACACATGTGGGATCTATTTTTAGGATTACAAAAGTTTGGTGGAACAAAGTCCTTAACAATTTTTACATTGTCAACATTGTCAAATTGCCACCTAGAGGAGATATATATATATATGGTCTGTCCAGAAGGCATCCAGCCATGTAATATGCAAAATAGAGACATTTATTGAAGAAGATATAAGACACAAGAAACATTGTACGTAGGATAATGATGCTTCAGTCCCCTTCAAAGTAGGCACCTTGGGACCTCACATGGTTCTCCCAATCATCACCAACGGTCTGAAATCTCTTCCCTTTCAAAGGTGATTTTAGTTTTGGGAAAAGCCAGAAGTCACAGGGCACCAAATCTGGGCTGTAGGGAGCTGAGTCAGTTGGGTGATTTGATGTTTCACAAAAAAACTCTGCATGAGATACGATGCATGAGTGGGCGTGTTGGCGTGATGAAGCTGCCAATCACCAGTTGCCCAGAGCTGCGGCCTTCTGAATCATCCAAATAGTTTCCAAGGGTGAATATTCAAGCTTAACACAAAATTTGATGCAGATTTGTTGCTCTGCTCACTCAGTCGTTTTGAATGCAACGGCCGCACAGCACACATGCTCACTCAACGGCTTCTACCACCTCCACTGACTGGTACAGTGAAGTTGTCATTGTTCACGCATGTGTATTCCAGTTGGCAGCCAGGTTATGTCGATGTCACACAAACCGTTCGTGTAATATTAACAATGGCTAGACTTTTTCCAGACAGACCTCATATATGCTCTCTACATATTTTCTCTCTATATACGTATATACTGTATAACATTATCTTTATATTATTATATATATTCTTCAACACCACCACTCATTGCTCTTTATCATGATTTAATAGGTAAAATGATATTTCTGTGTAAGATCAGTGAGTACTTTTGTTTATGAGTGATATTAGTCGCCTTTTAGGATCCCTTTTCATTTTTTTCCTGTGAACTGTCTTTTCACATTTTTTACCCATTTTTATTGGACTCAGTTTTTTATTAAGATATTTGAAAATGTATTATGGCAACGACTGGTGTGACTCAGTGGATTGAGTGCTGACCTGTGAACTGAAGGGTCTCCTGTTCAATTCCCCAGTCAGGCGCATGCCTGGGTTGCAGGCCAGGTCCCCAGTAGGGGGTGTGAGAGAAGCAACCACACATTGATGTTTCTCTCCTTGTTTCTCCCTCCCTTCCTCTCTGTCTAAAAATAAATAAATAAAGTCTTAAGAAAATGTATTAGGAAAGCAAGAGCTCTAATCTGAGCTGTGAATTTTCTTCTAGTTTTCTATTTATCATTTGGCTTTTCCAATGTGAGTTTTAATATGTAGGCATTTCTTTTTGGTAACCAAATCACTCCAAGAGTATAAAAGCATAGAATTTGCTGTATCCTGAATTTCTATGTGTATTTGGATGTGTTTAGTGTTCAGAGCATTGCATTTCATGAGATTTTTTTCTCTTTAAGAAATATAATAAAATATTTCTAAAATAGTTGAAGAGAACCAATATAGATTATAGACATGGGTTGTATTAAAGACCACACAATATTTAAGACTAGAGTAAGGCATCATAACTCATTTGATACCCTTAGATAACACTTGGTGAATAGAGATGAATGATTTTAATTAACACATTAATTGTATGTCTGCAGATGGATGCTTCTGTATACCCTGAAACTAGTTCTCTCCTTAACTGGTTCTTTTAATACCACTTTAGTTGCAAAGGTATCCAGCTCATGGCCCATGGGCCACCTGTGGCCCGGGGTGGCTATGAATGTGACCCAACAAAAAATTGTAAATTTACTTAAAACATTTTGAGATTTTCTTTTTCCAGTAGTGTTTGTGTATTTAATGTGTGGCCTAAGACAACTCTTCTTCTTCCAGTGTGACCCAGAGATGCCAAAAGGTGGGACACCCTGGAGAGAAACCTTCTGTGAGGTACTCCTGCAACTGGCTGTAGGAAAATTTAGCATTCCTGGGCATGTCTGTCATATACGACAGGTGTATCTTGTCCTGTCCAACAGCCCAAAGTTACACTTTTAATACAAGTTTAGAGAAGTGTTTTATTAATGGTCTTGTTTATATTATTGATATATGTATGTATGTATATATATATATTTTTTTTCCTGTAAAGGATAATGATGAACCTCAGCATATAATTTCCAAAATATTTCTCATAAACCAGTAGAGTCCAATACGATGAAGTTTTTCTGCATTACTTGTTGAACTTCATACCATCATGTATTACATTTGTAAATATTTAAACAGTGCCACTGACAGATATTTTGGTTTATAAAAAGTAACTGTAGAAATGTGCTTGAAAACCATTTACATAATTGTGAAAAAATTTCTCAGTGATTAAAAATGGTTAAAGTAAGTGAGGAGACTGGCTCTCTGAACTGGTTTCTCTTCAGCCCCTCTCAGAAGACTCTAGCTTGTATTATGAAACGGCTACCTATGGCTTTATTCAACAGTTGTAACTTAAGACTGTCAGAGTTGGTTTCTTTGAGTGAAGGCTGCTGGATTGCTCTTTTCCCAACAAATATAGAGTCTTATTTTTTTTTTTTTCATGGTAAGCAGACAAAGATTCCCTTTGAAACATGTAGTCTGAGGGCCAAACACTAGACCCATTGTCTCTGAAACAATAAGCGCCACATTGAGTCTTTAGAAACAGTGAGCGATTTGCTTGTATTCAAGAGCCAAAGACGTTTTACTCATCTAGAAAAGCAATGCACAGCTGAGTTTTAAATAATGCTAATAGTGTGTGTATGAGTGTGACTTAACACTGTGACGCATGCAGCGTTGTAGCCCGAACTGGTATATGCCACTCACGGATCAGCTTTGGACTGTTGGTGACAAGTGATTTACTGTGTATGGTAATAGAGCCCAATCACTTAAAGGAAAGCGGAAAGGGTTCCTGTTCATGTTTCGTTTTGCATGAGTGTATGGAATTAGATTATGTTTGTCATACATATTCTGGATGTATTGTGGCATTCAAAATTAGGCATTGCCTTGTGTTAAGTTCTCCATAAACCAACCCTGAATAAAGGGTTTATGTGCAAATGATTTATTAGGGAATTGCTCCCAGGAGAAATGGGTAAGGGGGTAGGAGAAACAGATCATTGAAATCCAAGCCAGGGTACAGTTTCTGGCAAAGTTCTAGCCTCAGGTATATTGTACGGGAGAGCTTTGGAGAGTAAATTATAGCTCAGAATTTGTCCCAACTTGAGGCAAGGGAGGTGGTCTTTCGTAAGTCCACCAGGAGCTCATTGGCTAAGAGCTACCCAAACTGAGCTAAAAGGGACCCAAACTCTCAGGTCCTTCTACCTCGCTGCACAAGCAGACAAAGTGGCATCTGTGGCTGAGGGCAGTCTCCTGAAGCCAGTCATAGAAGTGGGACTACAGAAGCAAGTGCGTAGAGAAGAAGGGGATGAGGTGGGGTAGGTACAAAGAAGCAGTAGAAAAGCTTCAACTTGATCCAGGTCAAATACCAATGGATGTTTGCTGCATGGATTATTTATCAATTACGAATAGATGATTTTCGATCATTAAAAAAACTTAATGACTCTGATACATTTTTAAAAAAGAATTGTTGATTGGTAAATGATTATGGTGAGATATCAGCTTAGTCAAAGGCTCCACAGCAGAAAATCTTACTCCTTACTGTTTCTCAAACACTCCAGACACACTTCTGTCTCCGGGGCTTTGTTCTTGCTCCTTCTGCCAAGGTCTCACTCCACAGATTGACTTTTGGTGTTTAAAAAAATTTTTTTTTTTAAAGTGGGGAAAACAGGATTTTGAGAAAGAGAGATTCAACTCTTTTACATTGATCCAGTCTGACCGTCATTAACTCGATGCTGTGTTCCTCTAAATTCGATGGAATATGAAGTGTACAAACACCTTCACGAAGCACTCTTACCCCAAACTATTTAAACAGATTCTGATCAAACCTTTCCCTAACTTCTGGTTTATAATATCAGTATAAACAGTGTTGTTTCATGTTGTCAGGATTTCTTTGGAACAATTATTTTACCCACATATTTATCACTTCTTTTGCTCCTCACCCCTTACTGCATCTTACCCTTTCACCTGCTATCATTTTTCTTCTGCCTGAAGTGCACCTTTCAGCACGTGATCAACATGGCAGCCACTGCTCACGTGGATGTCGAGCATCTTAACTACTACCGGTCGGAGCTGGGATTTGCTGTTAGTGGAAAATGTATACAGGTTTCAAAGACTCAGTGTAAAAAATTAATATGTCATTAACGATTACATGTCAAAATGATAATTTTTGGATATGTTGGATGAAATTAACTATATTAAAATTAGTTTTACTTTTTTGGTGGTTACTAGAATATTTAAATTTATGTATCATTCATTGTATTTCTATTGAACAATTCTGTTTTAAAGTTTTATTTAATGATGATCTAATGGTGGCAAGCTCTCAATTTTTGTTTTGTTTGAAATGTTTCTTTTGTACTTGCTCTTAAAATCTTGTTTCATTGGGCCCTAGCTGGTGTGGCTCAGTGGATTGAGTGCCAACCAAAGGGTTGCCAGTTCCAGAGAGTCTCCTAGTTGGGCACATGCCTGGGTTGTGGGCCAGATCCCTGCCTGGTAGGGGGCGTGTGAGAGGCAACCACACATTAATATTTCTCTCCCTCTCTTTCTCCCTTCCTTCCACTCTCTCTAAAAATAAATTATTAAAATCATTAAAAAATATTTTTTTACTGGATACACTATGCCATATTGAGTTATTTTCTCATCACATTGAGGATATCATTTCACCGTTTCTGGCTTCCATTTTCACTCTTAGGACATCAGTTAACATTGTTATTCCTTTGGCACTAATTTATCTTTACTCTCTGGATGCTGTTTAAAGAAGTCTCCTGGTTTTTAGTCTTCTGACATTTCATTATGATGAATCTGGGTATGGGTTTCTTATTATTTATCTTGCTTGGGATTCACTGGATTTCCTGAAACTGCATATTGGTTTCTTCTGTCTGTTCTGGGAAATCACTAGTTATTATCTTTTCGGATATTGCCTCTCTCCCATCCTATTTTTCCAATTAGACTTTTATTAGACTTTTCATTTATCTTTTTAAATGTACCTTTTATGGTTTTCATATTTTTGTCTCTGTAAGGTATATATTGAATTAATTTTTCATAACTACCTAACATGTTGCTAATACCTTCATCTGTATCTAATCTTCTGGTTCAACTCCTCCATGTAGTTGGTTTAATTTCAATGATTTTATTATTATTTTTTGTTTCTAGAAGCACAGTTTGGTCCTTTTCAAATTTATTTATTTTTGTCTTAGTTTAATTGGGCTGCTATAACAAAAATATCATAGATTAGGTGGCTTGAACAACAATCATTTATTTCTCACAGTTCTGGAGGCTGGAAGTTCAAGGTCAAGGCACCAGCAGATTCAGTGTCCGGTGAGTGCTTGCTTCCTGGTTCATAGATGGTTATCTTCTTGATGCATCCTCACAAGCAGAAGGGGCAAGGGAGCTCTCTTGGGTCTTTTTTATAAGGGCACTAAACCCATTCACGAGGGCTCCACTTGCATAAATAAATCATTTCCCAAGGCCCCCTTTCCAAATACCATCACATTGGGGATTAAGTTTCAACATACACCAGCCAAGATTGAGACATCAGCCAAGAGCTGAGCAAGTTTTTAGAATTCTAGTTTCTTCATTCTGTTCTGGTTGAATGTTTATTTCTTCCTTCTACTCCAGATCATTGATGTGAGTCCTGGTTTCCTTCTCTTCACTGTTGGTTCCCTGTGTATTTTTCTTTATTTCACTTTGCATAGCCTTCACTTCTCCCTCTATTTTGCATCCATACTCAACCATTTCTGTGAGCAACTTGATTGCTAGTGTTTTGAACTCTGCGCCTGTTAGATTGGCTGTCTCTTCATTGCTTAGTTTTATTTTTTTCTGGAGTCTTGATCTGTTCTTTCATTTGGGACATATTTCTTTGTCTTGATGTTCTAGTTATGTTGTAAGGGGCGGAGCCTTAGGTATTTGCCAGGGTGGGCGACCTAGTTCACTGGGTTGTTGTGCTGTATGTGGGGGATGGGTCACAGAGGAAACAATGCAGCTTGCTCAGCTCTCGGCTGGCCTTCAGTCACTTCCCCGTGCTATTCAGAAGCAAATTGGGCCCTTCTGGTGCTGATTCTAGGGTGGGTGGTTATGTGTACATTCTAGGACCCCGTGGGTCCCTCCAATGAGCTCTCCTTTGAGGCTGGGAGTTTCTCCCGCCATTGCAACCCCCACAGAGTTTTACAGCCAGAGGTTTTGAGGCTTTCATTTCCCATGCTGGAACCCTGGGTTGCTCTGGTCTGTCTTGCTCCCCAGTTGTTCCTCCTGGTTCATCTGCATGCAAATGTGGGACCGTCTGGTCCACCAGCCACCACCTTGTCATGTGTCCTCACTGACCCGGCTGCCCATCTCTGCTCTCCACCAGTCTGGATGAATGTTTCTTCTTTAACTCCTTGGTTGCCGGACTCCCATAGAGTTCAATTTTCTGGCAGTTCTGTTTGTTTTTGCTTTTAAATTTGTTGCCCTTCTTTTGGTTTTGTGAGGAGGCAAAGTGTATCTACCTATGCTTCCATTTGGCTGGAAGTCAACATATGTCTTTTTAAAATGTGGTCTACAGAGTCCTAGATTTTGGGGAAGGTCATTATGGGTAGCCTGGGTGTCAGGAATGAGCACAAGCCCAACTATCTGGGCTATCTCATTCCAGAAAACAGAACAGCCCCACTTTTCCTGTTTTCTTTAAAAAAATTTTTATTCATTGATTTTTGAGAGAGAGAAACATCAATTTGTTGTCCCACTTAGTTATACATTCATTAGTTGATTCTCATATGTGCCCTGACTAGGGATTGAACCCACGACCTTGGTGTATCAGGACAACAATGCTCTAACCAATTGAGCTACCTGGTCAGGGCTCCAGTTTTATATATCAAAGTTTCTGCATTTAGAATTCATTTGAAGGAAGGAACTATATGTTTCAGACATTTCTGAAAACTACTCTTTTGATGTGTGAGTAACAGGTTAAGTTAGTCACTTTAGGAAGCTTCACTATTTCAGGATATTAGGATACCCAAGAGTAGGAAAGCTGAAGGAATTAGGTCCTAAGAGGAAACGATGGATTGGTAACTGCCTAAAGGACTTAAGGGAGGGGCAAATGACCTAATAAGAGGAAACGGTTTTAAATTACTGTAACAAAAATTAGTGAGCTACCATGAAGAAGTACTTAACTAAAATGAAATATGGCTTGCAGGTAAGCTCTGAGATCATGAGTGGGTTCGCTTAGGGGCTGATAAAGTATCAGTTCCTTTTTTTTTGTGATAGTGTCTAAAATACAACTGTCCCTCTGCTGAATGCACAAGGATGTTGATAATATCTATCAGGGACACACAGGGGCACTAATTGGTTGCAGGGAGTACTAATGACTCGAGAATGTCCATGGTAGATATGTCAGTGGACATAGAGGAATTGAAGTGCCAAGATGGAGGACTAAAAACTTAAGAAGTATCTAGACATTAAGAGAAGAAGTTTTTATATGAGTGTGTTTATTATGTGATGGCAAATGAGTAAATTGAAAATACAAGGCTAGTGTTTGAGGAAGGGCCAAGAATGAACATTAGTATAGGGGTTGGAAGCCTGGCTGAAGATATAGAGAGACAGGAGTGTAGTTTGGGGAGCTTGATCATTTCCTGTTTGGCTCTTGTCATTAGCTTCTGCTGGGATCTGTTTTATATGTGGGAGTAAAAAGTTCATAGTGCTTCTCCCCCTTCTGTTTTCTCTTACCTTCTCATATTTTATCTTAGAGAAATAATCACTTGTTTTTGTTTAAAACCTTCTTTTTTTCTATGCAAAGAACTGATTTTTTTAAATAAAAGGAATGAATAACAAAAGACTTTTACACACACACACACACACACACACACACACACACACACAGTTGTAAGAGATGTCCAAACCTGTAGAGAATTTTTATGAGTTTATTTGAGCCAAACTGATGACAATTGCCAGGAAGCAAAATCTCAGTGGACTGAGAAAATTTTCTGGAGAATGGCAATTTTGCAGTTTATTATGTGTATTACCATCAAAGGAGGAGACGTTGGAGGGAATGACATGAAATTTATTGGTGGTAAATTAGGGAGGAAGGAGAGAGAAGGGGAAAACTCTGAGATTGCATAAAGGGTAAAATGAAGAGACAAACACTTATTTTACATTGGTGTATAGGATAGTTAACAAGGAGCATTAACAACACACAGTGATAGTATTTGGGCAACAAGATAACAATGAGGGGTTCCCCGGTCTCATCATCTGGTGGGAGATTGAGCCTGGACGGGTTTGGAAAAAAACCGAGGATCATTCTGACATTTCAAAGGTATGTTATCATAGATGCAAAAAGGTAATAGGTTCAGCTAAGGGAAAGATTGGCCTCTGTCAAGGAAGCTGCCAGCCTAGGACATGACCATCTGCCATGACTCACTTTTAATTAGGAAGTTTTAATTGCAGATCATCCTATGTGGTTACTTTAGGTCCCGGAGTTTGTAAGGCCTGTAGACCTCCCCTGAGCTTGTCAGGTTTGGTAGGTTTAGTATGTGGCTCCTTTTATCTATATATTCAATGTATATATTATCTGTAGAGAGTTTATGGACTCTATGTCGAGACTAAACGGCAGGAAAGGATTGAGCTACCTTGAAGGAGTGGTGCTGTGACTCAAGGTTGCCTTTGAGGCATGGAAAACCTTTTCCAAAAGGACCCTCGCTGCGTTCCAGGGCTCCCAGTCTGAGGCAGTGGAGGCAAGGGGGCGAGCGGGCTTGGGGTCAGCACAGTGCCTGGAGATGGTGGCTTCTCTCTGTGAGATCTGACTTCCCTGCTGAAAGAGAGCTGGGCGGTTGTGAAGCCAGCCAGGCCGCCTGTCCCTCGGGCTGCGTTAGGAGGTGAGCGAGGCTGCCCCATCTTGAGAAGCTCTCAGGCGAGAACCCTGCCACTGTCTTCCAAGGTGGCCCAGGGTGCCCGGGAGGGACCTGTTCAGCTGGCATGGTTTTACACGCTTCAACAGAACCTCACCACAGTCTGTGATGGTTTTTAGTGCCCTTTTCTGATATGGCCCCACCTAGAACTTGGTGCTAAAACTGTTTCTGTGCAGCAAGATCTAGGAGTTTGTACTTTGAAGAAGTATCTTAGTGATTCTGCTATAGAGAGACCAGCACCCCTTCAAAAATATAGTTTAGAACCCCCGATTTAGCACATAAACAATGGTGATCTGCAGGCATGACCGAGCTGGAGGTTCATGGAGCAGCCCTGGCCACTTCTGAAACGTGAACTTCTGTGAACTTTGCGTAGAACAGGTCACTGTAATCCTTCACCCAGAGTATGTCTGCACACAGCAATAATGACCCCATTCCCCCGCTCGTCTTGCATCTGGATGCTTGTAGTTCTGGGTAATGGATGCGCTCGTCCGGCTGTTGGGCCTGAGTGTCTCCGCTGCTCAACCTCCTCATCAGCCAGCGGCTCTTAGACACTGATACCGCTTAGGGTGGTAATGCATCCTCCTCATTCCTGGCTTTCACAAGGGGGATTATTTTCCTGAATGCTCCTCCTAGATTCTTTCCTTAGGCCCGTTTCGCACAGTGTGGAGAATTTACCTGATTGAGGATTGTGAGAAAGGACCTGGGCATGCAGAACTCGGCCCCTTACTTCTTTGCTTTTCTTAGAAGCAAGCGCCTGGGGAAGACTATATACTGGTTGGTTTCTTTGTCCTGTACGCTCTAGGGACACAGGTCCCAAAGTGGAAAGGTCTGAGAAGTCCCATTTGGCCTGTGGTGGGTAGACACGCCTGCCTAATTCTGGGGGTACATAGCCCACCTGGCTGATGGGCTGGGCGCCATGTCCTTCCACCTTAGCCCTTATCAGAAATAAAGGAGATATTTTGACATCACTCCTCTCTTTCTCTCTTTCTCTTTTTTGGGGGGTCTCCCTCGGTGGGTTCAACATTCAGGTAAGAAAAGAAGAGTGCCACTTATTGGGGTTCACACAACCTTTCCCAAATTTGTATCATGTGAAAGGGAGTTTTTCTAATAGTTTAAATTAATTTAAAATTCTAATGCATTATGCAGATGAAGTGCGAATCCCTATCTTCCTCCTATACCCACCGAACTTTTTCTAATGCAAAAGGATATGAACTGAACATAAGCCATAAATTGTGTACATAATTGTTCCTTTTGGGACACACAACTCATTTTGCTAAGGAGTTGTCATGGTAGAGCGCCAAGGTGACATTATGGAAGAGTGTCACTATAGTAGAGTGAAAGAGCACAGGGCACTAATGATCAGAAACCTAAGTCTAAATTAAACTTCTTCACTTAATAGTCGAGTGAGTGACCTTAGACATTTTACTTAAGCTTTAGTACTTGACTTTACTTATTTTTTCTTAAAATGAGAATAATAATACGTAGCTTTTAAGACTGTCTTAATAAAAAAGACTGTCATAATAAAATTAAATAGTATACTTGAAAGACTTGCCTCTTAGCAGAAACTCTTGAAAGCATGTTTCTATTCCTGAGTGCATCCAGAGAAACAGATCTCTCGGGTTTCACTGTTCCTACATTGTTTGTGATGAATTTGAGTGCTTCCTGAATAACATTCTACTACGTCTAGTAAGAAGTTTGGGACATTCTGCTTTACTCCCACTATTTTATGGAAATTATTACTTTGGATGTGCTTTTTCAAGATAGAGTAAAAGATAATTCATCTGACAAACTAAATACTATTGTTGTCCCTCTTGCATGGCAAATTTTATGAGTAGATTTGGAAGATAGGAAGTAGATTTGTACTTCATAGGTTAAAACTATGAAGTACAAAAATGTCCCTTTACACTGATGTGAAATTAAGATGGACTTAGCTATGCTTCTTTGAATTTCAGTAGTTTATACATTTTTCAAGTTTGCAATGTCATTTTCCCCTCACCCCCACTTTTAGTTGTATTTTAGGTAGTGTTTCTGTTGGGAAAGAATACATGTACCATACTGATTTGTAAACTCTTTGCATACAATTTGCAGCCCTCCACAGTTTCAAATCCCTCAAATTGGGAAATACTGCCCTTTGGGAGACATTTGGGTGTTGGGAGAGTCTTATTTAGATCGGAGAACTCAAATCCTCCCTTTCAGTTTTATGCTGGTTGATTTTTCAGGCCACGGCTTTTCCCTTGCTGCAGGTGAGTCCTCAGCCTTCAGATCATGGGCATCGGTTTTAGCGCCCTGCACGCAGCTGGAGCCAGACTGAAGGGCGTTTTCATATCCTACTATTTTATCTGTCACCGTCTGTGGCAATCGACTTCCCACAGGTGTATTGAACAGTTAATGGGCTCACGATTTGCTATTTCCTTTAGTAAAAAAAGGTAAGTAGAGGATTACATATTGTCAGGGCAAAGTAACAACTTACAATATTGTATGTATGAGAAAGAGAGAGAGAGAGAGATGGAGTGCAGGAACTCACTGCTTTTTCTAATTTTGGCTTGATGGGGTTGATGATGTGTAAAAGTGTTCTTTTAATACAACCTAAATGTTGGGACCCATATAAGAAATTCATAAATCTAAAAATCAAAAGAAAATACAAGTTGAATTCCAAAACATGTTGATTTTTACTCTTGTTTTCTTGTGGATGTGGGAGAAGGGGTTTCGATGTATACCTTAAAACAAAACTTCTTGAAAGTCTTCTTTTTTTGTTAGTGACCCCTCTTTCATTAAATTTTATTTTTTAATTACAGCTTATATTCAATATTATTTGATATTCATTTGAGGTGTACAGCATAGTGGTTAGATAATCATATTCTTTAGAAAGTGTTCCCCCAATATTTCCAGTACCCACCTGGCATTATCATAGTTATGACAATATTATTGACTATATTCCCTATGCTGTACTTTACACGCCTGTCAAAATTCCTCTTAAAGCATCTTTCTTCCTCTAAGTTTCATTCCATAGTGAATATGGTAACTCCTATATTACCCCCTTTTTCTCCTCCTCACTCTTTGCCTGAAGCTCTTCATTACTTTTTTCACCCCTCCTCTGAATTCTACCAGCATATCTCATTCAGACGTTTATTAAGAAAAAGGCCAGCTGATGGCAGCGAGACAAATGAAAACCCAGTCCAGACCCTCCTTGTCCCCAAGCATGCCCGTTGGGAGCTTCCATTCATCTCACCTGCCTCTCATGGACCGGCACAGTGGAATGAAAAACCACTACATTAGGACTCAGAAGACTTCTGTCACAGCCAAGTGATGTGGCTTCAATAACCTTATGGCTGAGTCCCACCTTCCCCATTTTAAAATGGGGCTAGTAATACTTCCCTACCTCAGAGTGCTGTACAAAGTTCAGATTCAAAAGCACACGTAGTGAAAGTACTTTAATGCTGGAAGCCACTTTGATGCAGCTACGAGTTCTAGAATGAGAACGTGATAGTAGAGAGGGCCTTAGAGTTACGTAGTCCTGTCCTTCACTTTCAATGAGGAAATTAAGACCCAGAAAAGTATCGTAACTTACTCAAGGCCAGAAAGACAGGTGGAAGAAAAATTGGATTAGAGTCAGCGTTCCCAATATGAGAAGCTAGAGTTGGAATGAGTTTTGCAGTGGTTCAGAAATGAGTCAAGCACAGACTGATCAGTTGGTGGGTGCTGCTGGAAGTCATACTAGCAGAGCAAGGATGTAGGGGAGGAACAGAGTCAGAGGTTTTGCCGATGGTGGACAAAAAGGGAAAACAATATGAAACGGGCTGTAGAAAAGAGTGATGGGTTGTCCTAAGAGGGTGGTTAGAAACTTTAAGAAATCAGCACCGGTTTTTATTGAGCCTATCCTAATATGCTATACAAAGTTAGGGTTTTTTGGCATATCTTTTTTTTTTTGAGTGATTAATGATGGATTATCCACTCAGATGGAATTGTCTAATTCTTGATCTTAATTATTGCTGTATAGCGGTGGATCTATGTTAGAAGTTCATTTACTGGAATGAGAAAAATTTCCTTATCCATTAGAATGAGAGTCTTGAGAATCTTTGTGACACTGGAGTTTCATTTTGATAGTGATTAAGCAATTGTTAAGTTATTTGGTTCCTGATGTCCAGATACTCACAATGTGCTTACATGTGTTGCTCGTCTTTTGGCTTTGGGTTCTCCCCCACTGGGGTGAATAAATCTCAAATGAGGCAGATGGCCAGAATGTTCTTTCCTTGTACTGGGGCAATAGCATGAGAGGTCTGAGGACCAGAAAGTTGCTAGGTGAGAAGCTGGCATTCTCTAGATGTGCGAGTTAGGAATAAAGTTACCGGTTTACTCCTATTTCTTTTATTTTGTGTTTTTTAAAATGTAAATGTCACGTGGTGTGTATCGTGAGAGCTTATTCCAGTATCAACTGTTACCATTTTTCTTAAGCAGTTTATTTAAGGGAAGTTTCATTACCTCTTTCTTTGAAATGATACTGTCCATATGTTTTTGTTGGCGGCATGAGGAATGACTTCCAGCACCCAATTAAAGTTGTGCAAGCTGACTTTCATTAGGATGTCAGTAAACATTTCTAACTATTGTGCATTATTTACTGAAAGAATAAAAAAATCAAAGTCCCTTGATAGTCACTTTCTGGATTTTTTAGAATCTACATGTGCTCCGAGGCCCCTGTTTAGAGGCACTGATGCCTTTTTCTTGTTACAGAGAGGGCAGTGTTTAATGTGGGAGACCTTTCCTTGGTGAGTTCTGTGTTTGATAAGCGAGAGTAATAAGCTCGTTCAGGTTCTCAGCTGGATGGCTATAAGAAGATGGTTGTGGTTAAAGTGTGTAAATTTAATACACATCCATTACACTATCTTCTTGTATGGTTTTGAAATTCTCATGTTTCATAGAATATTTTGTCTCATCACACCCCAAACTCTTGAATTTATGCTCAGGATGGACTGAAGTACAGTATGAATTTATCTGCTCATTGCTAAACTCACACCCCAACACAATTTCGTTTGAAACAAAACAGACGCTAAAAGGGACCTTTTAAATGATAACGTGGTTGGATTTTTTGCCCTGGAAAATTGTCACTCACAAAGAGGTAGAAAGGGGGACAGACCTTGGAACGCGTACTTTTAAGTGTATACATTCAGGTTCTTATGTAATTTTAAAAAAGATTCTTACATATTTTGCCATATTTTCCAGAGATAGTCTGCATGATATTAGTAAGCCTTCGCAATTGGTTATGTCAATAACAAAAGTCTTCCTTTCCAATTAAAGAGTATAAGATTATAAAAAGTATAACTTATGCATTATTTATATAGATATCATTTTATATCCATTTATCACCTGCATATGATTTCTTTTCTACTTAGGCACAAAGTCTAAGTATTGAATTTGGAGTTATCTAAAACCTATGAAAAATTACTAGACTTTTAATTGGTAAAGAAAATGAAAAAAATTTAGAAAGATAATGAAGTTAAATAAATGTGGGAAAAAAATCTCCATTGGAAATAAAAGAAAAGGAAACAATAAGATACCAATTCCCATTTAATGAAATAGCAAAGAAAAGAAGGAAAATAATCAACTAGAACTTGAAAATTTTCAAATGACAATACAACAAATTAGAAGAGGAAGTAATGAAAATGGTAATTTTTTTTGGTTTTTGGTAAGAGTACATTTTTCAGGAAAACAAGTCTAATTAAAAAAGCCAATTTGATTATATATATCTATTAAGAATCTAAATTGTTTTTTCACTTTTACTCAATATGCAGCTCCTTCTGAGAATTTATAATTCTTTGAGTCAGGAAAAGGCTATTGACTAGATATGTCCCAGACAATGTTAGAGACAAAGTAAATGTTTACAATATAAACTTTACATCACAGGGATAGTTCGACAAATTTTATGTTCAACAAATATTACGAAACCAGTAAAAAATCATGAAAACCAGGAGACGTATGAAAAATTGCTGAGGATAAATGTTTAAGGAGAAAGGAAAAACATAAAAACTAAATGCCTGCTATGATAACCAGTACAGTTTTGAAAATGTACCTTCTTCTTTCTTCTGGGAGGAGGCTGGTCTGCCTTATTTCTCAAGTCCTCATTCCCTGTTCCTAAAGTCAGCTCGTTGCTTACAAAAACTACTGTTTGCCCTCTCTTCCATTTGTTTGGGCCACGCTTCATTACACATTACATTGAATTCATATATATATATGTAGATAGATCTATCTATATATCTTAAACATTTGATTTTAATTTAATGTAAATGTACATTCATACAGCAATCTTTTAATGCAGGGCCAAGACCTTCATTTTGTATTGGTCTTTCAATTAGACTTGTTATTTCTGTCACAATTCTCCTCCATCATGCTTTATCTACAATTTCTAGGGTATTTTCATTTCTAGGTAGATAACTCTTTAAGACACTTGCAAAGAAATTTTAGCATGGAATCTTAGATTTTTTTTTTTACAGTTAAAAAGAGCATTCTACAGTTGTCTTTACATCTAATTAAATGCATTATTAAAGGAAGCGTGCTTTAATTAAGCCTATTCAAAGCATTTGATTTATTTATTTATTTTTAGGATTGAAAAAAATTGTTATTCTATTACAGTTGTCCCAATTTTTGCCCCCCTTGGCCCTCTTCTGCCCAACAGCCCTCTGCCCCACTCCCGCAGTCAATCCCCACACTGTTGTCCATGTCCATGGGTCATTCATACATGTATTTGACTAGTGCCTTAAATTCTTTAAAGGACGACTCTACCTAGTGACTCACTCCCAAGTGGTTTTTAGACCCAGCCCTTCTGGGTTGACCATTTACTGTCCATAGGGCTCCATCGCAGATCCTTGGGGGAGAAAAACTGAGTAGCATACACAATGCTATCTTTGGCGAAGGCGACCCCTCCCTTCTGTCCTTCTCCAGTGTGCTTGGTCTAAACCTGTGTGCTACATGTTCCTTTTTCTTAGGATGGGTTTATTATAACAAAGTAGCTTCTCACTTTTTAGAGTGAGTAGCCCTGGATGGCCACTCCACCAAACATCCAGTCATGCCCAACCCCATCTAAATTTAGCACGTCCTACAGCAAGGCTGCCAGCACTCGGCCACTGCTCAGACAAACTTTGGGGGTTGTGTATTGGCATATGGTAAGCTTTGAATAGACTATATTATTATGTAAAAGAGCGATTTTTTGTTAATTCGTTTGGTAGTTCACCGGATGATTTTTACTGGGTACATTGTTTTTGTTTCGTTTACAATACATAGAGTTCTAGTTCTGTCACTAAATAGTTGTGTAAACTTGAGAAACTTTTAAACTTTGAATTCAGAATTTGTGAAAAGAGCAGGCAGGCATCGCTGCTTTTAAGGCTCCTACCAGGCAACTCTGGGCATCTCAATGAAGTTCCAGATCCCTTTGTCTCCTCAGATGCCCCAGGACTCAGCCTGGATTCTTACTTGTCACTACCTACTTTCCCTGCTGAGGTTGTATAAACCCTAACATTTCCTTGGCATGGGCTTTAGTGTTTTCAGATCCTATTTTCTTTTTGTGTGTGTTGAAAGGAAACAATTATGTCCTTATGGTTTTGAGTTTTACTGTTGTGAGAAAACAGGGTATAACCGAGGCCACAGTCCAAAAAATTAAAAAACTTTATGCTCCTAATCTACATTTTGCAAGTTCCCCTTTAATGTGATAGCTAGAAATGTCTTTTAAATGGTGCTAAGAGTTACTTTTAGATGATTGCGTTTCAGAGTAAGCTACTTGGAAGGGAACCTGAAATATTGCAATTGCTAGGCCTGGTGGGATTTTCAATCAGTCTTCTAACCTTTTTTCATTTGTTATTTTCATGTATTATCTACACGTATCTTTCCATCCATCAGTCTGTCCATCCATCTATTAATTTTTAAATTTTGTTTGTTAGGTTGTTTTTTAGCTTTATTGAGGTAAAATTGAAAAATAAAATTGTAATATATTTAAAATGTATAATGTGTGATGATTTGATATACATATACATAGTGAAAGAATTCGCCATTGAGTTAACATATTCATCACCTTATGTATTTACATGTTTTTAAATTTCTGAGACACTTAAGTTCTGCTCTTCTAGCAAATTTAACATTATCCACTCTAGTCACGATCTTATACGTTAGGTCTTCGGGCCTGATTTATTTCACGACTAAGAGTTCATACTCTTTTCCCAGCAATCTCCCGACCCGACCATTTTACTCTCCGGCAACCACCATTCTACTCTTTGTTTCTATGAATTCAGCTTTCTGTTTTTCTTTTTAGATTCCACATATAAGTGATACCATGCAGTATTTGTCTTTCTGTCTAGCTTATTTTACTTAGCACAATGCCCTCTAGGTTCATTTATGTTGTGGCAAATGGCAGGATTTTCTTCTTTTTAAAGGCTGACTCATGTTCCTTCCTTCTCGCACCATCCCTCTCTATTGTCTGTCTGTCTGTCTATCATCTATCTATCTATCTATCTATCTATCTATCTATCTATCTATCTATCTATCTATCTATCTATCATCTCTATCACATTTTCTTTATCCATTCATCTGTCAAAACACACTTAGGTTCTTTCCAGAGGCAGATTAAGGTCGGTTGAGGCCCTGGGCACAGAAGAAAATATTGGGCCCCTTAAAAAAAAGAGAGAGAGACAGGGAAAATAAAAATACATGCTTTCAGAAGTCGGGGCCCAGGGCGCACGCCCGGCGTGCCCGCCGTTCAATCTGCCTCTGGCTCTTTCCATATCTTGGCCCTTGTGAATAATGTTGCAATAAACATGAGCGTGCAGGTATCTCTTTAGGATACTGATTTCATTCTCTTTGGTTATATATCCAAAAGTGGGATTGTGGGAATCATATAGTTGTTCTATTTTGAATTTCTTAAGGAACCTCCCTGCTGTTTTCCATAGTGACTGTACCAGTTTACATTCCCGCCAACAGTGAAGAAGGGTTCCCTTTTCTCTGCGCCTTCACCAGCACTTGTTATACCTTATCTTTTTGATGATAGATATCTTAACAGGTATTAGGTGATATCTAATTGTGGTTTGGATTTGCACTTCCCTGATGGTTAGTGACATCGAACACATTTTCATGTACCCGCTGACCATTTGTATAGCGGCGATATGTCTCCCTTGGAAAAATGTCTGTTCAGGTCTTTTGCCTCTTTTTAAATTGGGTGTGTGTTTGTTTGTTTGTTTATGCTATTGAGTTGTGTAAGTTCCTTGTATATTTTGGATATTAACCTTTTATTGGATATATGGCTTACAATATTTTTTCCCTCACTATAGGTTGCCTTTTCTTTTGTTGATGGTTTCCTTTGTCATGCAGAAGCTTTTTCATTTGATGTAATCCCAATTGTTTATTTTCTGTTTGTTGTCTTTGCTTTTGGTGTCATCTTCAAAAATTTATTGCCAAGACCAATGTCAAAGAGATTATCGCCTATGTTCCTTCTAGGAGATTTACAGTTTCAGATTTTATATTGAAATCTTTAATCTATTTTGAGTTTATTTTTGTTTACAGTGTAAGAGAGAGGTTGAGCATCATCCTTTTGTGTGTGGATATCCAGTTTTCCCAGCACCATTTAGTGAAGAGACTGTCCTTTCCTCATTGAACATTTTTGGCTCCTTTGGCATAAATTAATTGACCATATATGAAGGGGTTTATTTAGGGGCTCCCTATTCTGTGCCATTGATCTGTGTATCTATTTTTGTGCCAGTACCATATTGTTTTAATCACTACAGCTTTGTAGTATAGTTTGAAATCAGGAAGTTCTCTCCCAGGATTGCTTTGGCTATTTGAGGTCTTTTGTGTTTACATATGAATTTTGGAACTGTTTTTTTATCTCTTTAAAAATTTTCATTGGAATTTAGATAGGGGTTACATTGAATCTGTAGATTATTTTGAGTAACATAGACGTTTTAACAATATAAATTCTTGTAATCCATAATCGTGAACTCTCTCTTCATTTCTTTGTGTCTTCTTTAGTTTCTTTAAACAATGTTTAATAGTTTTTAGTGTACAGGTCTTTTATTTTCTTGGTTAATTTTATTCCTAAATATTTTATGCTTTTGATGTTATTATAAAAGGCATTGTTTTCTTAATTTCTCTTTCTAATAGTTCATTACTTGCATATAGGAATGCTACTGATTTCCCCCCTGACTTTTGTATATTGATTTTGTATCCTGCAACTTTCCTGAATTGGTTTATTAATTGTAACGGATTTTATTTTTGGTGGAGTCTTTAGGTTTTCTGTATACAGTATATCATTTGTAATAGAGACTGTTTTACTTATTTCTTTATGATTTGAATGCTTTTTATTTCTTTTTCTTGCCTCACGGTCATGGCTAGGACTTCAAGTACTATGTTGAATAAAAGTGGCGAGGATGGGCATCCTTGTCTTGTTTCCGGAGCCTTAAAAGTTGGGGCACTCGGTGTGTAGTCTAAACCCTTACTCTTCAGGGAAAAGCTGGGGGGTGGGGTGATGGATCAGTTGCATCTGATTTTATGGCACTGTGCTGGGAGTGAGGTTCATGGCGAGAGTGTGTCTTAGCCTGTCCCACCTGTTTCTATGTGTGAATTTTCTCATTTGCCCAAAGTATAGGAGTCATTCAGCTAGTTTTGGATTTGTCAGCATTGCTCCACGTGTAACTGTACATTCAATGTGTTTGTTGTAGAGGGATATTCTAAGAACCTACTGTGTTACCATCTTGGTCTGGAGTCTCTCTTACAATTTATTGTGTAATTTGATAAATATAGCAACGTAATCATGTATAAAATGAAGACCAGCACATTGGAGAAACTAATTAATTCCAGGGAAGATGTCAGAGAGAAGGTGATAACCAAGCTAAGTTTTAAAGAGATAAAACAATATTTTTCCCCAGAAGACAAGGGAGTACAGACAAATGGTAGGCAGGGGAGACAGTATATGCAAAAGTGCAGAGCTATAAAAGAGTGTGGTGTGTTAGAGCCATAAGGAGAGATCCAGCTGGGTGAACAGGAGTCCTAAAGAGCTTTGAATGTCTTGCTAAAGAGTTTGGATTTGATATTTTTGAACATGAAGAGTGTCAAGCAGGGGGAGATGTGATCCTTTTTGTACCTTAGAAGGATGGATTGACATTAGGCAAGGCTAGTGGCACAGAGAGCGGCTATGAAGATGTCTAGGCAAGAGAAGGTAGGTATAGGCATTCTCAATTGGGATGGAGAGCAAAGACAGATTTAAGAATATTTAAGAGGTAAACTTTATAGAAATTGATATTTCTGGTATTGGAGGTGAGGAAAAGAAAGGAGTCAAGGACTGCATTCTGCCTCTGGCGTGAGGAACTCAGTGACCTTTGTGGTCACATACACAGAGAGAGGCATTGGAGCGGTAAGGCATCAGAACCCCAGTTTAGGTTGCTGTGCTAGAGACCTTGAAACCCGGTTGCTTAAAAAAAGATAGTTTATTTTTCTCTCCTTTAAATGTTAGGACTAGTGCTTCTGTGAACTCAAAACTTTTGGAGGCCTAGGTTCCTTCTTTTCTTTTGTTCTGTCACTCTCAGCACGTGGTTTCCACATTAAGCTCTAAGATGGCTGGGCCAGCTCTGACCATATCATGCATACACCTTCCCTCCAAGGTGTGATTCAGAAGCTGAACCCATTGTTCTGTGTCCGTTCTACTCGCGCCGCTGACCTATCTGGAAAAGGCCATGCCTAGATGTGAAGGAGGCTGCAAAAAGTCTTAACTTGGGCAGCCATATGTCAGTTAAAATTCTGTCTTATTATTAAAAGAATAAGGGGAGACTGGATAGTGGAGGACAACCAGCAATGTTTGCCATATGTGGGATACAGGCCTAGATCAGAGATGGGGTCTGAGCTGAAGGTAAGGAATTTGCATTTAGGAAACATTAACTCTCAATCCCTCCCCTGTGGCAGAGGGCTATGTCTCCCCTGGTGTCCCCCTTCCTCGCCTGCCTGGCAGTAACGGGAGCTTTAGAAGGTCAAGTGGCTGCCCGGCCAGAACTCCCCTTACCAGCCTGTCTTGCAGATGTGTTGCCATGTGACAAAGGAATGGACTTGTAAATGAAAATCTTTTTTTTTTTTAAAGTTTCTTGAGACCCTAAATGGCACAGAACAGGAAGAGAGCTCCTGAGTCAACACACCGGATCAGTAGGGGAGGAGAGGGTATCGGCAACTTGGGGCCTCTCACAGCGTGGCCTGATGCCTCCAATTTTCACATTTAAATTACTTTTATTCAACTTTCTTGGTTCTTTTTCCAACCACCAGATTGGGAGGGTCTTAAATTTACAGGGTTATATAATTCCCATTTAATCAAGAGCAGTACCCTTTCATATGAAAACACTTTTTTAATGTAACTGTCATTTACGTTGAATTATTTTAGGGGACTAATTCTTGCCTGCATGTCTTTCTGCCTTGTTCTGCAGTTAGGTAGGTGACGATTTCTACCACTAACCTGTGAGTCCTTTCATCCACATCTGATTTATTCATCTTTGCACCTTTATGTCTGTCATATTGTAGATTCTGTAGAAATGTATCTGTAAGTGAATAAAACTTGCATTATCACCTGGTCAGGTTAACAACTCTTCTATCTTACCTTTCTTTTCTTTCCACCTCAGTTGCTATCACATGTTCATTTGTGGAACCAGGCAAAATGGAGATATTTAAAAGACCAAGGGAGAGTGGGAAGCTGCTTAAGAAATCGCTTTGAGTCTGCAGGAGGGAAGCGTAACGGGAGGTGAGATAATGGGCTTTATACACAGCATAGTAAGTGTAATAAACTCCAAGCCGGGAGGACAGCAAGGGCGCTCTGTGTGGGTTAATTGGTGCCCTGCCTACAATTGAAAGGAAAATAAATTTTCAACCACATCAAAGTCTCCTGTAGAAGAAGAAATGCTCATTAAAAATGCCATTTCCAGGAACCCTGGCAGCCAGACAATAAGAAGGTTGAAAAATCACCTCTATTTGGCCTGCTACTCCCTTAAACTTTAAATTATTTGCTTTGAGAAGAACAAAGAAAGTATGTAGGTAATATATTTAAATCCAACGTCTTAGAAAGTGGAATGATTTAGCTAGAGTTGGCTTCTATCAATTTGAGACCTCCCAAAGCCTCAACATTTATTACTAGGAATGTGTAAAAATTCACTGTGGGATATGCCTCCGTTCCATTCTCATAAAGTGCTTATAGCACAGTGCATGGAAACATCCAAATGCTACTACCCAGGAGAGGGAGAACGGCTGAGAGAAGGCAGATGGGCTTCTGTATTGAATCTTGATGGAAGATTCAGTGGTTCATAGATTTTTCTACCAACCACCTCATCTACTGTGGATGATTTTAAGAATGGCAAGGGCAGGGAACATTATTTCATTCCCTTTTAAAACCTTTTTATTTTGAAATAGTTTTAGATTTATGGAAAGATTGCAAAGATACTATAGGGAATTCCCATAAATCCTTTACCTATCTTCCCCTAACGTTAACATTTTACATAGCCGTGGTATATATTTTTTAAAACATTACAATACTGTTAACTAAACTGCAGAGTCTATTCAGATTTTATCAGTTTTTCCGCTAACATCGTTTCACGATTCCATAGTTCAGTCAAGGCAGCTGTATTGCATTTAGATCTTACTCGCTTTTATTTTCTGGTACACAGGATCGTGCCTGATGGGTGCTCCATATATGTTTGCTGAGAACAAACTGGAGAGAACAACTAGGATTTAGCAGTCAGCTGCTTGGGAGGGGTCCAGAGAGGGAACAATGGAGGTGCCTGCTGCAAAAATTCAAGTCGGAAAATGATTCAGCAAGTGACCCCTGGAGCCGGCAATTGGCAAGTCATTGCGGACTTTTGTCCCAATTGTTGCAATAGCGTGGTGGGGGCCAGAGAGTGAGGGGGGAAGGGGAGACCAGGATTGTAGAGAACTGGCAGTTTGTCAATGCCAGTGAAAGCAGAAAACGTTCAGTGATTGAAGAAGATAAAGGTCATAAGAACAGTCTTGGGAAAGGGAATGGTGCGCTGGTTTGTAGTTAGAGAAAAGGGAAACTAGAAAAGGCGGGGAGGAATTAAGACCCAAGGAAGAGAAGATGATTACTGAAGTAGTACCCAGGCAAAGGCGGGGGAAGCAGGATTTGGAGTCTAGGTGGAAGAGCTGGCCTTCGGAAAGGAAGAGGAAAATTTCTCTGTACTGAAACAGGAAGAAAGGGGGGACACAGGGGTGAATGGCATGGATCTGTTTGCCCACTTTTCCTTTTTTCTTTCTCACCCAGGTTTAATGGCTTCTAATTTTCAAAGAGAGGTAAAAGGTTAACCTCTGTGAGTGGGGAAGCAGGAATGGATTGTAATAGCGGTCCCCAGAGACTGATGACTACAGGGTGGACAAAAGCAAGTTTACAGTTGTGAGTATGCAAAAGAGTTTATTCTTGTATTATTACTAATTAATTATTATATTATTTTTCCATAGGAACAACTGTAAACCTACTTTTGCTCCACCCTGTATTGTTGGACTATCTGCAATGGGATCAGGAAAATGAAATCAGCTGAGAATGTAAGAAAAGGATGTCCTCAGGCTGCTACATTACGGGTCTGGAGCTAGTGACACACTGGTGCCACCGTTAGGCTGCCAGGCTCCCCTGAGGATGTGCTGGCTTTTTAAAATTGACTTTTCTATTTCTTTTCATATTATTACATCATTGATCAAATCATCTACTTTGTTTGGAATTCAGTAAAAGTCTTTGTTGAACCAATAATGAATATCTATTGTTTTATGCAGTAGTTTCCCAGGGTAACCTGCCGTATTAACAACAGAGTTCTAAAAATTTGTTTATAGTGAATAATTGTATCAGTATTTACCCTAATAAAAACAATAACTATAACCAGGATTCCTTGAGTACCTATTATGTTATAGCACAGTGGGAGACATTTCATATACATCTATAAGGCACCTGAGTTTCAAATTTAGGAACTGAATCTTGAGATTCATTCTTTCAAAAAATATTGATTAAACATCTTCCATCTGTCAGGTTTTTCTTGAGGCAACTGAGAATATATCAATGAGTGAACTAGACAAAGTTCCCTGACCTGTGAAGTGACATTTGAGCAGAAAGTCTAAGTGGGTAAGTGTCTTAGTCTACTAGAACAGATTACCATGGACGGGGTGGCTTATATACAACAGAAATTTCTATCTCACTGTTCTAGAAGCTGGAAGTCCAAGATTAAGGCACTGGCAGATTTGACATCTGGGGAAGGGCTGCTTTGTGGTTTATGGACAGCTTTCTTCTCACTGTGTCTTCATATGGCGGAAAGGGGGAGGGGCTTCTTTAGGTGAGCTCTCTGGGTCTCTTTTAAAAGGGCACTAAAGCCATTTGTGAGGGCTCCACCCTTATGACCTAATCACCTCCCAAAAGCCCCACCTCCAAATACCATCATTTGGGCATTAGGTTCCAACATACAAATGTTCAGCCTATAGCAGTAAGTGATTTGCTTAAATTCACACAGCCAATAAGTAGCTGCAGTGACCTTTACCAGTTTTTGGCTACCTTATGTCCATTGCTCTTTCCTTTGCTAATCTTTTTTTTCTATTTGCTAACAGTTTTTTAGGACTGTTAGTCAAGGTATCCTGTTTTCCCTAGACAAGACTAGTTAAATGTCTACTAAATCGACCGGGCCAGTTGAGTGCTTTTCTCCCCACTGAAGTTTAAATCCTGTACAAAAAGAGAAAAAAATTACTGAGAATCTTGGAAACTCATCCATCCTTCTGGTTTCCCAAAGGCTCTTTTGAAAGGAAATGCCCTGAGGTGCTTGTTTTTGTCTTTTCTGAGCCTGATTTACCAGCCTTGCCTTCAGCTCTGAGAGCTTCCCCATAATGCTGCTCCATCATCATCATCGTCTTTGCTTGCGTTAGCCTCAGCGTCTGTTGCTTACCATCAAGGAACTAGATTTGTCTGACTCCAGAATGAACCCCTTAACCACACTGAGCTTCACTAGCATAAGTTCTACAACACATGGGAATTCCTGAGAGATTGTTCCAGGGATTTTTGTTACCGTATGTATTCTGCTTTGAAAATTTCCCGAATCTAGGCTGAGTAGGACACTGAGTCGCCTGTGTTTCTTGACACTGAACGCAACTTAAAAAGTATGCACTCTACTTCATTTCTCGTAGGAGATGATACAGGCTAGGTTGAATAGTGAATTAGCTTTTACCCAGTTGGGCTTCCTATTATTCCCAAGTACTTTGAGGATTTGGCACTGGTTTTATGGCAATGACTTGGGCTTGGTGTGGCATGTTTCCAGCCCCATGGGCTTAAGCAATAGTTCTTACCACCCGTGTAGACTTGCATTGCTGGGGCCCTATGTTGCTGGCCCGGGCTGTGGGTGAGCATGTACCCTTGACTCCAGGAAGGCCTTGTTATGCAGAAGACGTAGTCAGAAAAGGCCAGGGCTTCTCTCCCCTAAGTTTAAGTGTATAAAGGCAACGGGTCAACACAGTGTCATTCTCCTGTAATGCTGGCTGTGTATTTCAGTTCAGCCATACTCTTTATCTTCATAGGAAACATTTAGAGCAACATGGCAACAATGGTCATTTATGTATTCAAGATGGGGAAAACGTGTAAAAATATGATGTCTCTAACCTATTTCTCAGAAAGCAGTGAACATGAAGGGAATCCCATTGTCTCTGGTCCTTGAGGTACTAATGCAAGTGATTTGACAAGCTGTTTACAAATAATGCTATGGGCTAAAATGTCTAGCAAACATGAGAAACAATTCAAGTAGCAAGTACATGAGAAAAAGCTCCACACTGTTCAAAACACCTGAATATTTCACTCTTAATTCCATGCAAGAATTAACGACAGTTGCCTTCTAGCTAGTCTGTTTTTATTGCACTAGGCAAACATTTGTCTTATACCTAGTATGTTTTGAATTCTGTGGGGAAGGCTAGAGAGGAAGGAGGTAAAATTTGAGCTGCAGCCCAATGAGAGATAAGTAAGTTATTACTGCATGAGCTAATTTGCTAAATTAGGATGATGTTCTAATGGAGGCAAGGTTTCTTGACTGTGACGTGGGGATAATGATAGTGTTTACCTTACAGGGATTTTTATGAAGTGTAAAAGAGTAACAAAGGCCAGACCCATAGATCATAGCTCAATTAATGTTAGCTATTTCTGTTATTTTTTCTGGATAGAACAACAAGACAAAGATATGGAATATGAACACAGTAACTTTGAAGAACTGAGAACAGGTTTTTATACAAGAACAGTTTGCACAAGAGGAGTAACTGGATATTAGAGGCTATTAGTTTAAAGAGCTAACTGAAACCATACTGTATTTTTAAAACATTTTATTTTTCATTTTATTTTTTCCATTACCATTTAATCCCCTTATTTATCTGCCCCCAGCAATCACCACGTTACTTTCCATGTCTACGAGTCCTTTTTCCTTTCTACTCAGTCCCTCCACCCCTAACCCTCTGACCCTCTTGGGTGTCAGCCTGCTCTCCACCTATGAGTCTGTCTCCATTTTCCTTGTTAGTTCAGTTTGTTCCTTAGTTTCCACATGTGAGTCAAGTCGTATGGAAACCATATTGTATTTCATGAAGGAGTTTACATATCGTTCTGTAGGAAAGGGGACTCACTGAGTATCTTGATGGGAGGACTAACATGATGAGATTTACTATTTTAGAAAATTTACTCGTATGGTGTCACAGAGGATTATTTGGCGATGTGTGAGGGACTGGAAACAGGATGATCTGCAATAATTCATATAATGAATGAAAAAGACTTGAAGTAGGCTCGGGTTGTGGAGTGTGTAACAGAGGATACCAGTTAAAGTCAGTATACTTGGTATGAAGCATTAGGAAAATTAAGTGACAAAAATACTTGAAGGTTTCTGGTTACCGCAGTAGCGTGGATGGGAGACTGTCAGTTGAGATAGGGGAGGAGAGACTGGAGAAAGATTTGTGGGAGGAACCTAGAGTGTGAGGCATATGAGATGTCCAGAACAGAGAACCAGTTGACCAATGGTAACAGGGAGATCAGGGTGGGAATACAAATTTGGGTCTTCTTAAAGGTTATGTGTAGTGATTAGATATGTCAGTGAGATAATAAAGCAAGAGAGAAGAGATCTAAACACATTCAGTCGAAAGGAAGAAGGAGCAACAGAGGAAAAAGTGAAGGAATAATGAGAATTAGAAGAGAGGATGCAGAAAGAGTTAAAGGAGCTACCAGAAGAAGGTGGGGTTAATGTTGGAAAGTGCTGAAGATGAGATGCTAAAAGGACATAAACATGGAAAGGTGGCTGTGGGTTGGCCAAGTAGAGAGCTCATTGGTGATCTTAGTGAGGCTGAGAGCTGAGTAAGTAGCAATTAGAGGAAACAGCTCTTTGTCTTTCTGTTTGAATTTTTTGGCATCTACTTTTTTTTTGGGGGGGGGGAGTCAGATTTGTGTATATATGATACTGCTTTAAAAAAAACAAAAATAAAACCATGCATATATTTATGCATGAATATATTTATATATTATTTCTCAGGGAGATATACAAAACAGTACTTTGTGGTTAATAGTATTTGTCTCAAGATAATGGGAATGAAAGAGTGGAGGAGAGATGTTAATGATTTTTTTTTCATAAACTTTTTATGGTTTCAGTGTTTATGAGTATTTCTTTTGTAATGAAAATATTTAATATATGACATTTACTAATAGTTGGTAACTTGAAAAATTAGATTCATGCCTAGCAAAAATAAGATGAACATTGGTAGTAATAATAATAACTGAACCACACAAGAAAATGGAGTGACTATGTATCAAAACCTTGAAGTAAAGATGACTTTCTAAGCTCAGAAAAAAGTGAAGGTATCTCGAACATTTCTCTTACTAGGTAAATATTACAAAATTTTAAGAAGTAATTATAAAGACCTCATAACTAAACAGAGATGGGACAGGCTGCAGCAAATATAGCAGAAAGCCTAATATCTTCGTTATACTGAGTCAGGAACATGCGAGCTGTTCTCAGATGAGTAAGGACTTCCAGAAAGTTCTGGTACATAATTTTTGCAACCTCTCCGTTTTCTTTCTCTCCTTTGAAAGTTGATCAGGCAGGAGAGTGTGAGAAGTGACCCCTGAGTGTGCTTCCTGTGCGGCAGCTTTTAGTACAAGAGAGCGATTGTCTTTTCTTTTTTTACGGGACTCACCCTCTTTCAGAACCAATGAGATTTAATTTTTCTCTTTCTTTCTTTCTCTCTTTCTCTCTTTCTTTCTTTCTTTCTTTCTTTCTTTCTTTCTTTCTTTCTTTCTTTCTTTCCTTCTTTCTTTCTTCTTTCTTTCTTTCTCTCTTTCTTTCTCTCTTTTTTTTTTTGCTTTGCAGAGTACCAGGTTGGTCTCACTTCATCCCTAAACCTTGAAGACTTGAAAATAAAATGACAGTGCTCAAAATCATCTCAACTCCCCAAAGCCCCCTGACTAGAAAATAGTGAAACAATAGGCTCATTTCACTGAACCACCTCAAGTCACCTTTGAGGAGTTCTCGACAGGGAGGTTCTGCCGTCCTTGGGCTTAGGCTGAGCCTTCCTAGCCGTTTTAGATAAAACTAGTGTTTTATCCTGGTCTATGAAAGCATGCTAAAGAAGAATTTTCTAAACATTTTAAAAAGCAGAGAAGCCGCAGACTTGATGATTCCAAGGCTTAAAGTCTGAAGCATATTCATGGACGACAAGATTCCTCAACTTAGTAAATAATACATAGGATTTGCCTGCTTTGGAAATTTACCTTTTCTGGAAATGTCACATAAATGGAATCTCACAATAAGTGGTCTTCTGGGTCTGCTTTCTTTCATTTACATAATATTTTAAATGTTCATTAATGTGGTAGCATGTGTCAGTACATCATTACTTTTTATTGCCAAATAATATTTCATTTTATGGATGCATCACCTTTTACTTATCTGTTCATTAGTTGGTGGACATTTGGATTATTTCCCCTTTTTGGCTATTTTGAATAATGCTGCTGTGAACGTTCATGTGCAAGCTTCCCTTGGGTGTAGCCCTAGGTGTAGAATTGCTGGCTTATAAGGTAACTCTGGGTCTAACTTTATGTGGAGAAAGTGTCCCCCAAAGTGGCTGCATCACTTGACATTCCCACTGGCTCTGTATGGAGGTTCTAATTTCTCTGTCTCCTTTGCCAAAACTTGTTATTGCCTGTCCTTTTGATTGTAGACATCCTAGATTTTGCTACCTTAAATAACAAATGCATGGTGTTTATAATCCTTTGGGTTTTTACAATTGGGCGATACTAATAACAGTATGAAAAATTGTCTGCTTTGAAATTATGCCATTTCAGTGGAAGTTGCATCTCACGATGTTATAGTCCTTTTAAAATAAAATGCAGTAAGAGGATCTTTGCAGTAAAACAAAGCAGACTGTGTGAGATACATCAACTCTGAATGAACTCCACGAAAATGAAAATTTATTCGAACATGAACGAGAAACCTCTGGCACAGCGAGCTCTCGGCCTTCTGAGAGCCACGGCTGTTGCGGAAGCCTGAGCCAGGCCCTCGCGGCTGTTTGCCTGATCCCATGGGAGAATTCAAGAAGTCAGCAAAAGGCTTCCTCCTGAAAAATGGAAACCATGATTGGCAGGAGTGAGGATAAGCACTGAGACTGATTGCAGAACTGGCTCCCGATTCTGAGGCTGAAATTGACCTCTGCATTAGGACACGAGAACAAGAGAGCTCTGTGTTGCCAGTGCTGGATGTGATGGAAATGCTCTGTCTTAGGCTAACAATCTTGTACTGCAGGTAACATCTGAAAGAAGGAACAGGAGACAATTCTGCTGACCTCAGCAGCTGCCTGTTGTCAGCCAGCCGAGTCACAATGGCAGCAGAGTCCTAGCCCTGCCAGGCCTCACATCCTTACCAACCATGGCCACCCCTCAAAATATAAGCCCTTCTCTTCACTTTATTGTTCCCATGCCTTTTGGCATTCCGATAATGTTCTAGAGTTCCCTTGCTTGACCCAAGTCCCCACTGCTCCTCTCCCCTACCCCACCCTTCCCTGTGGGTCTTCTGGAACATTTATGCCTTACTAAACAAACTCCGTTATCTTCAGTCTCTTTTCTGAATGATCCTTTCACCTCTTGTCTTAACTGAAATAGGGCTCTACCGAGGACCCACCCTTTCCCCTATAGCTTATTCACCCACGTCTGGCTAAACCATCATTTAACTCCAGGTGACTAATGTCACCTGTGACTTCTGTTCCTGTTACCATATTCGTAGACTGGTCCTTGGCTCAGTCCTTCTGAACACTTTGACATTTTCAACTCAAATGACTCTCAACCACCCACTTCCAAAGCTACACTTTTGCCCCATCATCACACCAACCCTACCCATCTCTCTCTTCAATCTTCTAATAACCGACTGTTGGCCACGATCTCCCATTCAGCCTACTCTTTCTCTTATTCGTCCTATGCCTTTTCTTTGGCCTCATTGTGGACCTACTTTCTTGCAACTGACATGTATAATTGTGGGAAAAAGGGAGGCTTTGGTTAAATTTTCCTGGGTTTAAACCTATGTTTATTATTCTTTAGCTGTCTTTATTTTTCTCATCGCTTAGGTGTTTAGAATTCTTCTTTGAGTAATTTATTTCAGGAAAGATCAGTTTTGGGCTCTCGCATACCTGAGAATATATTCTGTTATTTTCAAATGCCATGATTCCTATATGCAAGCTTCTTTTTATTGTGTTCTTCCTCACCCCCAAATCAGAAAAACACTGCCACATAGCACTTATTGTTATGATGGAGTATCTGGGGCCTTACTGAGTTTTCTTTCTTTGTATCTAGTAGACTGTGGGATTAGTGTTTTCCCCTTCCAGTCCCTTTGGGAAAATCCGCATGGCTCTGTTGATCCTGCTAATATAGATGCCATGTACCATGCAGGTCCCCCCAACCCTACTCCTTACTCCCTGAACAACATAGGCTGATCAAGCAGAATTACAATCACTGGAAGGAGTGGTTGCTTCTCAGATGGGATCCTGACTCAACCAGGGCCAAGCGGAATGTCCCTGGAATTGATCTAAGGAGTTGGGAGCAATTGTTGTTTCTGCTGGATTTGGAAACTAAGTAATGTGAGCCTGGGTTTACTGAGATTACTGGTAGCTCTACCTGTCTATCTGTTTATTTACCTGTCTGTCTATCTGGATAGATACGTAGATAGGTGGTTAAACAGATAGAAACAGATAGATAAAGGTATTGGTGCAGGTAGAGTCAGAAAAATAGATAAATAGAATATAAACAGGAAGGCAAGCAGAGACACACAGAACTGAGAAATGGAAAGAGAGAGACGGCCCTGAAGATATCATGTGGAGCCCAGAAATCAGCTGAGTCTGAAACCAAATTCATCCTGGACTTCTCAGAACCTCTCAGATTATGGTATAGGAATACAAAATTTTTTTCTTTCCTTCAGCTCTTTTTTTTTTTTTTCTCCCCTCGATCTAATTTGAGTTTCTTTCTCTTGCAGCTGGGGGATTTTCAGCCAGTAATAATGAATCCACATTTGCCCTTTGAATACTTGTAGGATTCTTTTTCTTATCCATGAGGTTAAAAAATTGGTGAGTGGGCGCATCTCTTTAGTAGGTTTATCTGAATCTGTAAAGTCAGAGTCAGGAAAACTTTTTTTCTATCATCTCTGAACAGTGCTTTTGTTCTATTTGTTCTTTTATCCATACCATATGTTGAATATATAAGAACAGTGATCTGTATTTGTCACCTTCTTTGACATTTCATCTTTTTGATCATTTTCTCTGGACTCTGAGAAAACATCCAATATTTGTTCTCCATTTCACTAATTAGATATTCTATATTATATATTCTGGTCTTGGCCACTTCTAATGAAGTTTTGCCTCCTATTATATTGGTTTCCCCCTCCCGCCCCCACATTATTTCTGCATCAAATTCAGTTATATTAAAAAATTTCTGCTTATTTCTCAGCCTCTGCATTGTGTCTATAATTTTAATGAGTCTGTATCTTCTCAAATTTGTGGAAAGCACCAAGCAATTTACCAGAAGTTTTTCTTCCTGTTATGAATCCTTTTCAAATGCATGTGATTCATCTGCAGAATATTTTCATAGGCTCCTTTTTTCTTCTGTTTATATGTCTTTTGCATAAAGAGAGGTCTGTTTGCCTTGGGTGTTTACCTGTTTAACCACAAGGAGAGGGGCTGAATTCTCCTTGGTTCTCCTCTCTATATATCTGATTGCTATTAGAATAAGCATCTTCATCATCATCTGGAAGGCCAACAGGCGTGTGTTTACATTACTGACCAATTAAAGTAAGTGGAGAAAGGGCCGGAGCATGGGTATCACATGGGCAAGAGCTTACCCTCTTTCTCGAAGTTGTTGTGCTTGATGCTAACAATTTGTGCATGGCTCTGCATGTGGCATGGCCGTGTCAGTCCTGCATTCCTGTTCTGCCATCCAGTGCCTTAAAAGAAGCCTGGCCTCTCAGGGAAGCAGTGCTGCTGTTCCAGAGAAGTCTGACCACGCAGCCTGCTCCCTGCTTGGTGGAAAACAGCAGGATGCCTGGGCTCTCCTGAAATAGTTGAGTTTGAATGGTGCTGGCCCACAGCTACCAATACAGTTCTAAGAAGTGCTTCCCTTTCATTCACTGCTACGGCTCTTCCACATTATGACTGTTAGGAGGGTTTTGCCAGGGTGTTTCTACCTATTTATTTTTCTCATTAGAAGATCATAAGTGTTGTCTTATAAATCATTCGGAAGCCACAAAAAAGCATCCTTTTTCAATTTTTAGAATGGATGGAGGTGTTCTCCCATTTTCATGGTCCCTTTCCCATTTTGATGAGGTTTGGAGCAAACAGGAGAATGTTGGCCCAGTTTTTCCAGGTATCTCTTAAGTCCCACTCCGTTATTCCCTCCCCACTGCTGTTGCCTTGTCTTATGTCTCATCATATCTGAGTGGCTATTGCCGGAGCCCCCAGCTAGGTCCTCCGCCCTTTGTTGGGGCTGCGCTCATTAAAGAGTGGTTTGGCTCCTAGGAGGTATTTTGTTGTGTTAGCATTGTGTTCAACTTCAAGTAGCCAATAGCCCTTCCACTATAGCTTAAGCATAAAACAAGAAGTCCAGGGGCAGTGTGTCCAGCACTGGTGACTCGATGATGCCACCAAGTGCAGGTTCCTTCCTTGTCTGTTGCACCTCCAGGCTGTGCATGTATTTATTCCAAGAGGGAGAAAAGGGGAGAGAAAGTAGCAGCACCAAGAATCTTCTGCCTACATTTCTTTGATCATGAGTGTGTCATGGTCACTCCTACTGATGGGCGGCAGGGAAATTGAGTCTTTACCTTTTATAGACTCTGTGGCAGGGGCAGGCAAGGAAGAAACGGGTTGGAAATGGAGGTGGACCAACTAAATTCTGTTGTCTTCTTTGGAGATCAGGTGCTTTCAGAGGGGGATGGCCCAGGACGCTGGTGTCGGCTCGCCACCTTCTTTTTTCCCAACATCCCTTGGCCAGAGGAAACTCTCCTGCCCATTCACACTCTTGGCCTCAGGATGTTGTTTTTATGCAGAGGGGGATAAGGTGGGTGGGTGGGCAGTGGTTTTAAGTGGGTGTTTATTTTTTCATTATCTACCAGTTCCAAATTTCTGTCTCTCCATGTTAAGGGACACTAGTGTTTCCCCCAAGTTTCTTCCACTTTATCCTACCTTGCTGCACAATTCTTTTAAAAGTAACGATATGTGGATTCAATAGTTGTGGCGGTTTGCACTATGGGTTTGGAATTTTCCTTGTTTTTCTTTTCCCCCCATGGATTATTTTTGTTCATTAATTGTGCTTTCCTTATTTCTTTCTTGTTTTCTTTTTAAATTACAATCTGTTTTATGGGGGAGAGATTTGTAAATATGTATTTATGTCACCAGCTTTCCCAGCAGCGCCCCTGGTTTTCAGATGAAGGCGATTCTGATGGCTCCAGGTCTTGAGGGTCTTCCTTTCCCTGTTGTAGTCCAACAGGGCCTTATTTTTCTTCTGTCCTTTACCCAATGTGTTCTAACTGCTCCCTGGCATTTTGGACCACTCCAGACATTATAAGTGGCTTTTTCCATTTCTTTTGTGTGTTTCAATGGCCACAGCAGGTTCACAGTTGCAGCCCAACTGTGGAGAAGGTCAGAGAATGCTAATGGGACATTTAGCAGCAAGTGTTCCTGCTTGACTTTCTGTGGAAAACAAAATTGAATTGACAGAAGGAGAAAATGCAATTCTAACTTAACCTAGAGAGAATTCCAAGTTAGGACTGCCTGGTATATTAGTTTTTTTAACAAGAAATAATGAAGTGGCGTCATTATGGTGGGCATCATCGGCACAGTTCTACTGAGGACTTCTTTTGTAACATACAAGCTAGACTTTGAATGTGCTTAATAAATATGCATAAAATTGTGTGCATTAGAATTATGGTGGGAATTTGAATTTTGAGATCAAATTTATAACTTTGGGATATATGCTACTATGATTATGATTCAAAAGGTTTCTAAATACTCGTAACTGTGGAAACATCAATCCCTTTAATGATATTATGTATTCTTGCTCCTGCCACCCCCTCTCCCAACCCCAGGCAGTGTGATAAAGTGTTTAGAAAAGTTCCTTCATTCCTGACTCTCAGCTGTATCGTCTACAGAATGGTGATAGTGACATACTTTGGAGTTGTAGAAAGGATCACATGGCAGGATGCTGTTTGTAAATTGCAAAGCATTATATAGATGTTAAGTATGTATTATTTTATAAACTGCTTTTTCACATAACAAAGCTACAACACTTTTTAAAATAATGCATGATATTCCATTATATGGATGAACTAAACATTTAGGTTGCTATATATATCACATATTACATACATATATACTATACCTATACCTATACCTATACCTATACATATACATATACAGTGATATATCTTTATCATTCCCTTAGCAACCATCAAATATACAATACGTTTGTCACTTATTGATGGGGATACACTCTGGGAAATGCATCCTTAGGCGATTTCGTCCTTGTGTGAACATCATACAGGGTGCACTTACACAACCTAGACGGTATAGCCTACTACACACCAAGGCTCTGTGGCATCGCTTATTGCTCCTCGAATAGAAACCCGTATAGCACATTATTGGACAAAACACCAGAGATTAAATCAAGCATAAGAGCAAATGGTTCAGCTAAGAGATGCAGTAAACATGAGCGGCGTGAGGCTACCGCCAGTGCAACACAGCAGGCTGTTTTATAGAAAACCTTAGTTTTTAACAGTAGAAAGAGTACACTTTAAACTAATGATAAAAGGTATCCTAAATACATACACTGGTAACCATCATTTTTTGTCCTTATTAAGTATTATGTACCATCCATAACTTGCATGTGCTGCACTTTCAATGACCAGCCAGGTGGTGGGCTTGTTAATACCAGCATCGCCACGAATACGTGAGCGATGTGAGGCGCTATGGCCTTACCAGGGTCCTGATGTCGCTAGGCGATAGGAATTTTTCAGTTGCATTTAACCTTATTAGGGGAACTTCTGTGGTATCTGCAGTAGGCTGTTGACTGAAACGGTGCTATGAGGCACATGACCGTACGGCCACCACCTGTACATGGCATCCCCAGAACTTATTTATCTTATTACTGGGAGTCTGTACCTTTTGACCACCTCCACCAGGCTGTGTTCCCCTGCAAACAACAATCTGTTCTCTGTATGTTTGAGTTTGTTTGCTTGTTTTAGTTGTTTTGTTTGTTTTTAGGTTTCGCACGTGAGTTCATACTTTGCGTCATGTATTGTTCCAGTTCACTGTAGTGACTACTTATTGTTCGTTTAATCACTTACTGTTTGTATAATCATGAAAAGCTGTTTTTATGGTAAAACCTTACTCCCAACTTTTACAATGCAAAAGATACTACAAATAAGATAATAAGGCAAAAGACCTGCTATGTCTTTTTACAGCAGGCATGGCAAATGGAATAATTTCTTTAGAGCACAAAAAGCTTCTAACTAAATCAGCAAGAAAAAGTTGAGAACTCTAATATGATTTAGGTGAAGAACGTGAATCAGCAGTTTTTTGGGGGGAAGAAAGGCAAATATTTAAAAAAGATGCTCATTTTCTTAAAGAAATGAAATTAAAATCAGAGTTTATTTTTTCACTGATCAGATTGGTAAAGATTAAAATATTTCAAAATATTCAGCATATCTGAGGATGTAGGAAAAGAGACACATAAATAACTGTGACTTTTTAGGAGTCAATTTTGTAGTGTCTTAAAACATTTTGGCACAAATTTTGACTCATCATGTTTGCTTTTAGGATTTTATCCTAAATCCTACTTAAAGAGTTGAAAAAGTATTAGATGTTCATCCTGACACACATGCACAGGCGTGTGTCAGCAAAACAAAGAAAAAAACCGAGCTGGAAACAGCCCGTACAGCCTGAATATCTCTCAACACAGTGCAGCTCAAACGATGTATATTCATAGAATGAAATTTTATATGGCAGCTACAAAATGAGACTGATCTCCGCATATTGATTTGAAAAGATATTCCTGATGTGCGGATAACTGCAAAAGGCAAGATTCAGACTCGCTCTGATGCACTTACGCGTATGATTGTCTGCTACCAGGTAGAAAAAACGTGTGTGTACATGCAGGGACGACTTCTGGAAGCATAGATAAGAAATTGTTAACAGTGTTTATCTTCTGGGAATTAGACCAAACTGAAAGGGGAAGGGAGGAGCTTATTTTCACTCCGTCCCTTTCTATATCTTTGGAATCCATTCTTCCCAAGGTTTTATTACAAAAAATTTCAAACATATAGAAAGCTTTAAAACGTGCGCTAATAAAGTCTCCACCTAGCTGCTATAATGAACATTCACTGGAATTGCTTTATCACTAAAGTAAAAATACAAACCAAGAACTATGAAATATTTTGACAATTTAGTTAGTAAGAAATGAGAATTCAGGAAGAGGAATGTATTAGAATAATGAAATAGTAATAGCAAAATTACATAAATCTGCTGAAAGAGGAAGCTAAATAGGATAATGGGATAAATATAAGAATACAAAGTCCAATATGACAAATCTAAGCACGAATGGAGGCTTAGAGGCTGTGAACTGTAGGAAACCCCTGCCTGCCCTTCCTCTGGCCTGAGATCAAGGCAGGATGGTCCCAGGGCGGAGGCCCAGGGCAGGTAGCTGTTTGGCTCACCTAAAGGCTTGTGACAGCTACAGGCACTGTGATTCTCAGACCTCTGAGCCTCTACTTCTCTAACCCGTGTGTATTCATCACCAGGGAAACTTGCTGAAACTCATTTGACCCTCACGGGCTTATGCAAATGGAGGAGAAAGATCCCAGGGAAATATTGTAATACAGTTTGAATTTGACTGACGCCTAGCAAGGAAAGTGTCATTTTATTTTGTTTTGTTTTTAAAAACATCCTCGTTATTCAACCCTGAGCTACTTCTCTGTGTGTACACCTTGATTCAGTAGGAAAGACTTGGAGTCCAGGAATCCGAATTTTTAACAAGCACCCCTCCTTGCCACCTGGGGTGATTTCATTGCATTGCACGTAGGGGTTGCCATATATTGTCCTTTTCTAAGGGTGTGGTTTTATTCAGTCACATGAAGGTCCAGCTGCCCCAAGAGTCTGTGGCACTGCTTTGCTAAGAGTGCATATCTTCTCAAACAGCTCCCCCGTCATTTTCTAAATGAGCTTAATCACTAAGCTCCTAGGGGAGCGAGCCATAAAGGGCTTTAGCTTTGCTGTAAAATTCTCACTCCTCGTTGGAGGTATTGTAAGCCAGCCTGGACCAGAGTGGGGCCTAGAGAGAGGAGGTGATTATTTTTTAAGTTTCTGGTTGTTTGATTTAGCGCGATGCTGTGCACCTCTCTGGAAACCTCCACACAGCCGTTCGATGCCATCTTCTCTCTAAACGCTGATCCAGTGGGGTCTTCCAGATCCATTTGGCTTTAATGCCTTAGTTTTCTAAGGGGGAAAATTCTCCAAGTCCCTCTTCCTGGTGTTTTTCTTTGGAAGCTTCTTCGTCCTCTTATCAGAGACTATTTGAATTCTCATCCATTTTCTGGTGACTTGTGGAATGTGCTGGTAGAACTGCAGCTGTTACATCTTCTACTTGGAACAGGTTTTCTTCCCCTGAAGGATTAATAAGGAGGCAAACTATTTGCAGTTGCTTCTACCCTGCCTCTGACTGTTCTTTCTCATGGGGTTAAAGAACTATCTCAGAGCTTCTCGTTTTTTCTGAGTGACAACTCTGAGTTCTTCCTTGTCTGTTTGTATCTTCTCCTCTTCCGCCTTGGCAGGATAAATTAAAGCAGAGGAATTTGTGTCTGTGGTGGTCTGTCAGCTAAAAGAAAACATGCTGCCCCAAGTAATGAGTAACTTGGTTTTTATTGTTTTTTTAAAAAGAAATACAATGAACTTTTCTTGAGCCTGTCCTGTGCACCAGGCCAGAGACATGTGATAGCCGCATCGCCAAAGACCCTTGACGGATCCAGGCTGAGAGCATCCTGTGTAGTAAGGAACCCGGAAGTAAAATTTTTAGGCCTGGGAGAAAATTGATAATGTGGGGAATATTCAGACATGGTTGGAGTGCAGGGTGCTTGGTGAGAAAGAAGGGATTCTTTGAATACTTGGTTCTACTATCAAAAACCTGAACATCATTCAATAGGAAATTATTTCTGAATCAATTAAAAAAATTAACATATGGAAAACATCACTGTAGTGTAAAAACAAAAAATAAAATAATGCTTTCATTTTCTTTTGTAATCAGTTAGGTGAGGGGGAAGCGTGGGAAGAGGTATACGGGTGCAGATGGTAAAAGAAAACAGAAAGAAATTCCGATTGGTAAATGGTCAGAAAACAAGAGGTATCAGCAAAGAGAAAGCGACATAGAGAAGAAAGGTTGACAGATACATGTCCTAAGGGCCTAGAATAGTGCCTGGCACATAGTAGGTGCTTATGAAATAGTATTAAATGAAAGACAGAATGAATGGCATGGGGAGAAAGAAAAATCAATGGAAATAGGACGATGCAGGTCCACAGAAAATATTGATATATTGCAAGAAGAATATTGAGAGACAACTAACACAGACAGCAATATACATATTCAAAGAAGGAGACTGTAAAGGGAAATAGGGAAATAAAGAAAGGATTGGGACTCAGGGAGGCTCATAAACGTATGCGTGTACTCTCGAGAAGATGGTTCTTTGCAAATTGTGTGTCTTAGACACTGTACTGGGTATGTGATGTGGATCCAAGGAAACCCACTCAATGTTTTTGAGTTTTATTTATTTTTAAAAAAGGAAATGGAATCAAATACAACATTATAAAATGATAAAACCTGATGCAGTTTGGTGGTGGTACATGGAGTATTTTCTGTGCTATACTCTGTATGTAACTGTATGTTTGAAAGTTTCCATAATAAAAAAATCTTTAACAAGACAGTTAATAACTGAGCCCAGGCCCATCTAGTTCTCCTTTCCCCGCACAAAGCCAGTAGTTAGAATTGTCAAGATGTGGCAACAGCTTGGATATGGGAGGCAAATGGGCGGAGCAGGTCATGTTCACTATAAGCGTTGGTGTCCTGGTGACTAAGGGGGTGATTTTGCCTAATGGAATGACAGGTTTGGAAAGGAAGCTGCTAAGTTCATTTGTCAGTAATGTTGGGGGAATGCTCAAGGAAACATTTGTAGACCAAAGGAAATTTGTTTCTTATAGAATCGGGGTTTCACTAGGCACAGTGGAGAGGTTCCCAGACAGGGAGATGCAGAGATGGGAAGCAGCGGGGGACTGGCTGGGGAGGGACGAGAAGAAAGTCTGGGGGCCTTGGCGTATAATTTTCAATAGTGAAGAAGGAGGAGGTTTGGGTGGAAGCCTAGACCCAGGGTGTGGCAAGAATAACAGCTGAATCTGTTGAATTATCCAGCCACAATGTTCTTTGTGGAATGTTGGCTTGTTGGCCCCTGCAGAGTTTATTCCCTCCCAGGTGCTGGGCACAGTTGCCGAGAGCAGTTCTTGCAGGGTAGGTCGAGAGGTCGGGATGGAAGAGGTCACGGAAAAAGCTGGAGATACCGGCCCCTGCAAAATGCACTGATTTTTCTTGGTATTTGACAGGTGGACCAGAGGAAATTTAGCTGAGAGCCAAGCCAGTCAACAGATTCCTTCGACTGTTTTCATCACCCCTGTGAGGTCCTCGTTGTTTAGAGCCTTTCTTCTTTACAATTTTTTCCCCTTTGCTGGACATTTTACTTCAGTATTTCTTTGCTAAATGACAATTTAAGGGAATAAGTATAATAACCCATTCATCTAAAGTAGTTTTTGAAAATGGCGAATCAGTTTACTTAATCAAAGAACACTTGATATTATTATGAATTCTAGATATTTAATACCTCTTAAGGGCTTAATTGAATTAGAAGAAGGTTTTTTAGGGGTGTGTGTCTGAGATTAAGTAGATTTTTAATTTTGTCTGCATGAAGGAAATTTCTAATTTAGTGATTAGCAATAGGTTTAGAAAATCATACATCCACTTTGTAACACGTTCATGACAATGAACAAATTCTACACCACCGTGGATTCCAAGCAAAATTGATATTATGTCCCAAATGAGGACCAGCTGCTATTTTGAACATCATAGAGGGGGATGGGAGAATTCAAGCTTAATTAATTATTTCCTTGGTTAGAAAACAAAATCTTCAAACAAAGAGAACATTATATCTATAAGGCACAAACTAGCATTTCTAAGATTCCACCCCCAGGAAGACCAGTTGAACATAATGCCAAGTCTTTCACTGGATTTTGAATTACTCATATAAACTTGGAAAATCACAACCCAGAGTCACTGAGATCGTGTCTAGATAACTGAAGTCAAAGGCTAGCCTGCTTCCTTCTCTAGGTCACCCCCTTTACTCCCGAGAGCATACCAACCAGGGTTCCTGTCTTAGATTTCTTCGCGTTCATGTTTTCGTCCAATTCTATTTCTTACGAATACCATCTATTTCTTGTGATTCTTCAATATGAGTTGCAACCAAACTTTAAAATGTGTTTGTAGGTAATAGGCTGAGTAGTTTAACAGCGAGGTGAACACGTTGGATACCAGGTACTGTCGTAACCATTCTATGCACAATGTCATATTTCATCCTTAGAAGATTCTATTATCACCCTCGTCATCGTCACAGTTCTGCAGCTGAGGACACTAGGACTCAGAGCAGCCGTTCTCAGCTGAGCCTGCCCACTGGAGACATCTGAGGAATTTTAAAAACTCAATGCTCAGGCTATGATCTACCAGTTAAATCAGAACCTCTGAAGATTGGACCTGGACTTCAGTATTGTTTTAAAGCTGCCCAGGTGATTACAAAGTGCAGTGAAGGTTAGGACTGCTGACTTTTAAAGTTGTTAACCAACGAGCGCAAAGTCATGGGGCTGATTGCTTGATGGATGGAGTGGGGTACGAATCCAGGTTTAGAGCTTCACCCTTAGCCTTTCAACTCGATTGCCTCTCAAAGTGTTTGTTTAAAAAAAAAAGAAAATGATTATTAACATTCCTATTTTCATATTTTATATATTGTAGAAAAGTGCATAAAACATATGTAGAGCTAATGAGTGGTAATAAAACACAGAACAGTATAAAAACCACACTAATTTCAAAATAGAACCTTGGCAGCATCTCAGAAACTCTGTCTATGCTTCTCCCTGGAGGAATCCTACATCTTGACTTTTTTGATGCTCATGTTTTGTTTTTCTTTATGTTTTACTATTTGTGGATGCTTCTCTAAGCAATATTGTTAAGTTCTGCCTGTTTCTGAACGTTGAGTGGAAGGATTTGTAGGGCACGTGTCGTTATTTGTGTCTGGATTTTTGCTCATTATGCTTGTGAGATCCTTCCATGGAGTTACAGTTGTCTGTTGCTGCCTCATGTTCGTTGTGATGTGATATTCCATGGTATGACTCTACCATAATTGATTTACCCATTTTTCTGATGATCCATATTTGGGTTGATTTTGATTTGGGGCAATTGGTAACATGTTTCTTGTTGTACATATGCAGGAAACTCTCTAGAAGCAGACTTATCAGGTCATAGTATATGCCCTATTTTCAATTCAATTGGCAATGTTAATCATTTCCAACGTGGTTACATTAATTTACTTCCTACTAGCAGTGCATGAAATTTCTTACTTCTTTACTTCATAATCAACACATGGTAAGGTCAATGTTTGCTGATGAATTGGTTCTGAAATTATAACTTTTGTTATTTTTAATTTTTATTTTTCTGACTATGAGTGAAATCTAAAACCTTTTCATATGTTTATTATCCATTTAGAGTTCCTTTTTTTTGTGATGTGCCTATTTGGAACTTTTGCCTGTTTTTCTGCAAGTTGTCTGTCTTTTCTGATTGATTTATACAGTTATTTATGCATTCAAGATTCTAGTACTTTCTTAGTTATATTGTTGCAAATATTGGTGCAATATGAAGAAAGATCTTAATTTTAATGTATTTGGATATTTCCTTTAGGGTTCATTTTGTTTATGGTTAAGAGATCTTTACCTACCCTGGATTTACTAAAGTATTTTCCAATATTTTAAAAACTTCAGTTTTGCCTTTCATATTTAGGTTTCAATTCACATGGCTTAAAAAAAATTACAGTTAACATACAGTATCATATTAGTTTCAGTCATACAACAGTGATTAGACATTTCTATGACTTACAAAGTGATGGCCCTGATAAGGCTAGTATCCCTCTGACACCATATATAGTTATTACAATGTTATTGACTGTATTTTCAATGTTATACTTTAGATCCCCGAGACCATTTTTATAACTGGTGATTTTTATGTCTTTTTTTATTGTTAATTCTTTTACAGTTGGCACAACTTGCCAACTGTAGTTCCTTGACTAGTCCAATCCCCTTCCTTCCGTCATTACCTCCACCTCTCCCCTCCTACAGCTGTCAGTCTGTTCCATGTTTCCATGTCTCTGGTTCTATTTTTCTTGTTAGTTTATTTTGCTCATTAGATTCCAGTTATAAGTGAGGTCACATGGTATTTGTCTTTTGCCGACTGACTTATTTCACTGAGCATAATGGTCTCTAGTTCTATCCATGCTATTGGAAAAGGTAGGACTTCCTTCTTTCTTTCTGCTGAGTAGTATTCCATTGTGTAAATGTACCAGTTTTTTGATCCACTCATTTACTTACTGATGGGCACTTAAGCTGTTTCCAGGATTGTTAGGGTATGCTCCCAACAGTGGAATCACAGGGTCATAAGGCAGTTCCATTTTTAATTTTTTGAGGAAATTCCATACTGTTTTCCACAGTGGCTGCACCAGTCTGCATACCTACCAACAATGTACTAGGGTTCCCCTTTCTCCACATCTTTGCCAGCATTTCTTTGTTAATTTATTAATGATAGCCATTCTGACAGATGTGATATGATATCTCATTGTGATTTTAATTTGCATCTCTCTGATGGCTAGTGATCATGGGCATCTTTTCATGTGTCTATGGGCCACCTGTATGTTCACCTTGGAGAAGTGTCTGTTCAGGTCCTTCGCCTATTTTTTAATTGAGTTGTTTGTCTTCCCGGTGTTGAGTCATATGAGTTCTTTATATATTTTGGAGATTAAACCCTTGTCCGATGTATCACTGGCAAATATGTTCTTCCATACAGTCAGTTCCCTTTTCATTTTGATGATGGTTTCTTTAGCCATACAGAAACTTTTTAATTTGATACAGTCCCATTTGTTTATTTTTTCCTTTATTTCCCCTGTACTAGGAAATATATTGGCAAAAATATTGCTACATGGGGTGTCTGAAATTTTACTGCCTATACTTTCTGCTAGGACTTTTATGGTATCACAACTTATATTTAAGTCCTTTATCCATTTTGAGTTTATTTTGGTGTGTGGTGTAAGTTGGTGGTCAAGTTTCATTTTTTTTAATGTACCAGTCCTGTTCTTCCAATACCATTTATTGAAGAGACTGTTTTTGCTCCATTGTAAGCTTATGTCTCCTTTGTTGAACATTAATTGACCATAGAGACATGGGTTTATTTCTGGGCTCTTTATTTTGTTCCATTGATCTATGTGTCTGTTCTTATGCCAGCACTAGACTGTCTTGTAGTATAGTTTAATATCAGGTATTGTGAGCCCTCCAACTTTGTTCTTCTTTCTCAGGATTACTGAGGCTATCTGGGGTCTTTCTTGGTTCCATATAAATTTTTGGAATATTTGTTCTAGATCTGTGAATTATGCCATTGGTATTTTTAATAGGAATTGCATTGAATTTATAGGTTGCTTTGGGTAGTATACACATTTTAATGATGTTAATTCTTCCAATCCATGAACATGGTATATGCGTCCATTTATTTGCCTCTTCCACAATTTCTTTCTTCTCTGTTCTATAGTTTTCCAAGTACAGGTCATTTACATCCTTGGTTAAATTTATTCCTAGGTACTTTATTTTTCTTGTTGCCCTAGTAAATGGGATTTTTTTCTCAGTTTCTCTTTCTGATGCTTCATTGTTGGTGTACAGGAATGCCATCAATTCTGAATATTGACTTTATATCCTGCTACTTTGTTGAACTCACTTACTGGGTTGAATAGTTTTTTGGTGGAGTCTATAGGGTTTTCTATATACACTTTCATGTTGTCTGCAAATAATGACAGTTTTACTTCCCCCTTCCCAATTTGGAAAAATATGGAATGCTTCATGAGTTTCTGTGTCTTCCTTTTGCATGGGCCATGCTAATCTTCTCTCTATCATTCCAATTTTAGTATATGTGCTGCCAAAGTGAGCATGGCAATTTGTATGTCTTAATCCCTTCCCCTTTTTCACACTTTCCACCAGCCCTCCTCTCATCTGGCAACCACTGAGTTGTTCTTTGTATCTATAATTTGTTTCTGTTTTGTATGATTGTATATTTTGTTATTTAGATTCCACATATAAGTGAAATCAAATGGTATTTGTATTTCTGTCTGACTTATTTCACTTAGCACAATATCTTTCAGGTCCGTCCATGGTGTTCCAAATGGCAAGATTTCATTTTTTATGGCTGAGTAATATTCCACTGCATATGTGTACCACATCTTCTTTGTCCTTTTGTTTAGTGATGGACATTTAGGTTGCTTCCATATCTGTTGTAAATAATGTTGCAATAAATATTTTTGAATTAGTGTTTTGGGTCTCTTTGGATAAATACCCAGTGGAATCACTGAATCATAAAGAAATCCCATTTTTAATTTTTTGAGGGACTTCCATACTGTTTTCCATAGTGATTGCACCAATCTGCATTCCCACTGACAGTGCACAAGGGTTTTCTTTCTCCACATCCTTACCAGCACTTGTTGATTGTTGATTTATTGATCATATCCATTCTGACAGGTGTGACGTGATACTTCATTGTGGTTTTAACTTTCATTTTTCTTTTAAAAAAATTTATTGACTTTATTAGGGTGACATTGGTTGAAAAATTATATAGGTTTCAAGTGTGCAATTCTATAATACATTATCTGAATATTGTGTTGTGTGTTTACCACTGAAAATCAAGTCTCCTTCCATCACCATTAATCACCTCTTTATCCTCTTCTACCTCCCCACACCCCTCTTTTTTTCTGTTAATCACCATACTGTTTGTGTCTATGAGGCCTTTTTTTGTTTGTTTGTTTTGGGGTTTTTCTTTCCTTAAACCCTTCACCTTTTTCACCCAGCCCTCTAATCCCTTTCCCTCTGACAGCTGTCAGTTTTCTTAATCTATGAGTCTGTTTCTATTTTGTTTATTTGTTTATTTTATTTATTAGATTCTGCATGTAAGTGAAATCATATGGTATTTGTCTTTCTATGACTGGTTTAGTCCACTTTGCATAATACTTTCTAGGTTCACCCATGCTGTGGCAAAAGGTAGAATATCCTTCTTTTTAACAACTGAGTAGTATTCCACTGTGTAAATGTACCTCAGTTTTTTATCCACTCATCTACCGATGGGCACTTGGGCTGCTTCCACATCTTGGTTATTGTAAATAATGCTACAATGAACATAGGGGTGCTTATATTCTTTTGAATTAATATTTCAGCTTTCTTTGGATATATTCCTAGAAGTGGAATCTGATAAGGGGTTACTATCCAAAGATTTTTAAAGAACTTACATCAACACCAAAAACAAAACAAAACAAAACAAAAACAATTTAATTAAAAAATGGGCCAAAGACCTAAATAGGCACTTCTCCAAAGAGGATGCACAATGGTCAATAGACAAATGAAAAGATGCTCAATGTCGCCAATCATCAGAGAAATTAAAATTAAAACCACAATGAGATATCACTTCAAACTTGTCAGAATGGCTATCACCAATAAATTAACTAACAACAAGTGTTGGCAAAGATGTGGAGAAAAGGGAACTCTAGTGCACTGTTGGTGGGAATGCAGATGGTGCAACCACTTTGGAAAACAGCATGGAATATCCTCAAAAATAAAAATGGAACTGCCTTAATTTGCATTTTTCTGATGATTAGTGACGTTGAGCGTTTTTTCATATGTCAATTGGTCATCTGTATGTCCTCTTTGAAGAAATGTCTATCAGGCCCTCTGCCCATTTTTAATTTGAGTTTTTGGTGTTAAGTTGTATGAATTCCTTATATATTTTGGATATTATCTCATTATTTGATATATCATTGGCAAATATATTCTCCCATTTGGTAGGTTGTCTTTTTGTTTTGTTGATGATTTTTTTCACTCTGCAAAAACCCTTCAGTTTCATGTAGTCCCATTTGTTTATTTTTATTTTTTGTTTCTTTTACCAAAGGAGACATATCCAAAAAAATATTCCTAAGGGCAATGTCAAAGAGTTTACTGCCTATGTTTTCTTCTAGGAATTTTATAGTTTCAGATCTTATACTCAAGTCTCTAATCTATGTTGAGTTTATTCTTGTATATGGAGTAAGAAAGTGATCTAGTTTCATTCTTTTGCATGTACTGGTCCAGTTTTCCCAAAAACCATTTATTGAATAGACTGCCTTTACCCTATTGTATGTTCTTGCCTTATTTGTCATAGATTAATGGGCTGTATAGGTGTGGGTTTATTTCTGGGTTCTCTATTCTGTTCCATTGACCCATGTGTCTGTTTTTATGCCAGTACCATGCTGTTTTGATTATTCTAGTCATGTGGTATAGTTTAATATTAGGTTGTGTGATACCTACAACTTTGTTCTTCTTTCTCAAGATTCCTTTGGCTAATCAGGGTTTTTTGTGGTTTCATACAAATTTTAGGATTATTTGTTCTAGTTCTGTGATACCATTGATATTTTGATAGAGGTTACATTGAACCTGTAGTTTGCTTTGGGTAGTGTGGACATTTTAATAAGGTTAATTCTTTTTCATGAACACAGTATATTCTTCCACTTATTTATATCTTCTTCAGTTTCTTTCTTTAATGTCTTAGTTTTCTCAGTACAGGTCTTTATATCTCCTTGGTTAAACTATTCTTAAGTATTTTACTCTTTTTGATGAAATTGTAAATGGGGTTGTTTTCTTAATTCTTCTTTCTGGTAGTTTGGTATTGGTGTATAAAAATAAAACCAATTTCTGAATATTAATTTTGTATCCTGCTTCTTTACTGAATTTATTTATTATTTCTTGTAGGCTTTGGTGTATTATTTAGCGTTCTCTATCTGTAGTGTTGTCTTCAGCAAGTGACAGTTATGCTTCTTTCCAATTTGGATGCCTTTTATTTCCTTTTTTCTTATCTGATTGCTGTGGCTAGGACTTCCAATACAGTGTTGAATAAACGTGGTGAAAGTAGGCATCATTGTCTGTTCCTGACATTAAAGAACAGACTTTAAGCTTTTCACCATTGACTATAAGGTTAGCTGTGGATTTGTCATATATGGCCTTTATTATGTTGAGTATGTTCCCTCTATCCCCACTTTGCTGAGAGTTTTTTAAAATCATAAATTGATGTGGGATTTCGTCAAATGCATTTTATACACCTATTAATATTATCATGTGATTTTTAAGCTTCATTTTGTTTGTGTTGTATATCATGATGTTAATTGATTTGTGGATATTGAACCATCCTTGTATCCTGGCAATAAATCTCACTTGACTCAAGGAACTAATTTTCATGTACATTGGAGAGAAAGGCTCCATTTCATCTTTCCTCTATAGATACCCAGTGGTCTTTGCACCATTTTTTGACAAATCTGTCCTTTTCCCTCTGATCTACAATGTTATTCTCTCATATGTCAATTATCTATGCATGAGTCTGTTCTGACTTCTCTATTCTGTTGCATTAGTCTATTTGTCCATCCGTGATCTAATACTACATTATATTAATTATGGGTTTACAGAAAGTATTAATATCTGGTAAAGCAAGTTCTGTCAACTTTTTAAAGAATATGCTGGGTTTTCTTAGGTCTTTGTATTTACATAAAATCAGCTTATCAAATCTCACACAAAGAAATGTGTTGTATTTTGATTGGGATTGCAGTGAGTCTATTAATCAATCCAAGTAATTTATATCTTCACAATTCTGAGTTTCCATTTAAAAATTTTAATTAATGGCCTTTAAGGAAGTTGTATAATTTTCTCTCTTCAGGTTTAGACTGTCTTTCATTTGAATTAATCCTATGCCCTTCTATATATAAAATGTTATCTGTTTAAATTTAAAATTAAATTTATTTTCTAATGATATACATATAATTGATATGAGGCTAATATAACCATAGTATCACTACTGGACAAGGATATTAAAAAATGAAAAATTATAGATCATCTCATTATAACCATGGATGCAAAAATTCTAAAAAAATTTAACCAATCAAATTCAAGACTGTATAAACCTTGAATTTATTATAACCAAGCTGGACTCATTCCAAGAATGCCAGGTTGGTCTAATGATTCTAATATTAGAAACTTTATTTACTACAATTCACCATATAGACAAATAGAGGGAGAAAAATAAATGCTCATTTTGATGGTACAGAAAAATTTTTTTTTATAAAATTGATCATACGTTCATGATTTGCAAACTAATAATAAAAGAAAACTACCTTAATCTAAAAAAGAACATTGGCTTCCAAAGGCATAGGGTAAACATTATCTCTCATGATTAACATAGAAAATATCTCCTTTAAGATTAAGAAGATTTCAAGGATGACTTCTTTATAATGTTGAAATGGAAATCCTTGTCACATCAATTTGGTGAAGAAAATAAAAATATAGGCATAATGATTTGAGGAGAAGAAACAATATTTATTGACGTTCAAAAGAATTAATAGATAGAGTCAAATTACTAAAGGAATTTAGTAAATTTGCATGGTACAAAAATCAATATACACAAATCAATTGTATTGCTATATACCAGCATCCAATAATTAATGTAACTGTAGAAACACATACCATTTAAAATAGCATAAAACTATAAAGTTAGCAATAAATGTAATATATGCAAACTTTTAAAGAAAATTAGAATATTTTATTAAAATAACATTAACAATGTTCATGGATTGCAAGTCTCAAAGTCATAAAATTACAGTATTCTATCAATTGATTTATAGATTTTATGTAATTTAAATCAAAATATCAACTTGTTTATCTGGGGGAAGCTTGCTCATCTGCGTATAAAATGTATATGGAAAAGCAAACATTAATAGCTCACTTTTATAAACCTATAGTATAGTAGTTGGATATCTATAAGTGTAGAAAAGAATAATTATTGCTTTTATAAAGTACATTTTAATTAATGTAATTCTAGCAATATAAAATATTAAGCAAAAAACTAAAATTAAAAAGCCCCATCAAAGGACGTCAGTACCTGGAAATACACATTACGTGATAATCATTCCACAGTATTCTTTGTGCATATATACTGAAAGGACAGATACATAGAAAAAAAATTAGAATTGTCTCAATCATTTAGTGTGTTTAACAAACTACCCCAAATCTTGATGGTTTATAACAACAAAAAGCAGTTATTTACTCATGATTCTCCAGCTGTAGAGGGCTTGATGGGATGGCTGTCTCAATTCAATATGTTGAATGGTGTTATTCATGTTGTCGCATTCTGCTGGAAGTTTGGGTGATTGGAACATCGAAGATCACTTCCGTGTTAGGAACCTCTGTTGGGATGGCTGGCATGGCTGGCATGGTTGGTTTAGCTCAGGGCCTACTGGTTGGACTTCTCTTTTGCTTTGGATCCCATGAGTCCAGAGGATTAAGTAGGGGGTACAAGTCTTTTAAGATCTGGGGACATAAGACCCAGAACATTACTTCCATGCATTCTGTTGGTCAAAGTAAGTCACGAGGACAGCTCAGACGCAAGGAGGAAAGAGATAGACTCCACCTCTTAATGTGCAGAGGGACACATGCCTACAGAGTTGAGAGAAATTTTTGGAGACTGTTAGGAAATGATCTACCCTTGTGATAGCTATATACATGCTGTTTTTCATAGTTTATTGTTCACAAGCTGGTTTTGCATGATTCTTTGAACAACTTCATTCAAGAGTTATTATTGCATATTGTTCCAGGGACTGTTTTAACCACTGTAAGCACAATGAACCAAGCCACAAAATCTACTGCCCTACGGAACCTACATTTGAATGATTCAGGCAATCATTCAAGTCATGTGTTATTTTACACCAAAAATCAGTAAAATCAGGCTAAAGACAGAAAGTTCGGTTAATTTAAATTAAAGAATAAGAACAAGCTATAGCTGTTGACCTTGCTCAATGGTTCACCTGAGCTCATATAAAAAAGAAGAAAAGTTGCCAAAAATATAAACCTTCTTGAGATTCAGTTCAAATACAATTAGCGAATACCTACTTTATACAAAGGCCTTTGCTGGCCTGCTGGAATGGGAGACCATTTTGGAAGCATTTGATTTGGTTCAATTCAATAAGGATTCATTGGATATATGTGAGAGGTGCCAAAGGAGATACAAAAGGTTAAAAACGTGAGATTCATGCCCTTATTGCAGCAACAAGTTGAATTCTCATCACCGTAATACCGAAGAGGTAAGGTCAGTGCCATAAGTTGATATCAGTGAAGTGCCAGGAGGGTTAATAGCCAGTATCTCATTCATTTGTGGGGATCATTGAGTATTCATGAAGGGAGATAGTATTTGATCTAGTTCTTGGGGTTTGACAACATTTTCATTTGGGAGGGTGCCAGCGGGCCTGTCGAATGACAGAATAACTTGATGTGCCCTGTTACCATAGCTCAGATCGTAGGTGCATATTTCTGCCTTGTTTGCAGGTGATGCAAGCTGGTATAGGCATTAATGGTACTTCAGTGATTCCATTTTCTACTTGAATTCCTTGTTCAAACGACCTGTTTACATTACTCCTCTGGGTGACACCTATGCCTAGAGATGTCTGCTAGTTGAAAATGAACAAACAGCAGCCAGGTATTTCTTATCTCTAATGGACGTTCTGCAAAGCCCTTAGCTTTAGCATTTTGTGTGCAGTGAATTTTTAAAAAATGAATAAAAGGAATAGAAAATGATAGACACACACATCTAGGTGCTTTGTGTAAACATCACGTTATTCTTCTGTCAAGGTCACGCTAACCATCGGATATGCAGCTTGAAAGGGCTGACACAGAACTACCTGGGCCTCTGCACTTGCTCAGCCTCCTCTGTGAAAAATGGAGTTGGGTTTGAGGTTACACTTGTTAACCTGTGCTTGCTGACATTCTTAACGTATTGTTTTCGTCGGGGTCGTCCTCTCTACGAAAGGTTAAAATGAGTTTGAACTGCCTACTTTAGCCACGTATTCTTTTTTGGTGTTCTTGGAATGTCTGTACTGGGTCACAAACATCTTTGTCTTTTTCAACTGCCCTCCGACAAATATTAATTAATGCAACAAACAAACATTTATTAAGCAATTATATATAACAGCCACTGTTCTATGGATTTGGGATACTTTTAACAAGAAAACAGACAAAATCGATACTTGATTAGGGCTTATAGTCTAGCAGGGTGAAACAAAATAAATAACAAACTTAATAAATAAGGAAATTATATAATATGTTAAAAGGTGGTGAGTGTTTGGGAAAAATAGAACAGGGTCGGGGTTTGGGGATGAACGTGTGAGTTACACCTATAAGCAGATTTGTCTGGTGGGACCTACTTAGAAGTGAGTTAGCCTCTGGTCATCTGGGTGTGAGAGCCTTTGGGGACAGAGGCAGCCACCAGTGCTCAGGCCCTACGGTGGGAGTTTGTGCAGAAATCCCCAGGAGTGGCCTAACAGGTTAGTGTGATTGGAGCACAAGGAACAAGGGGGAGAATAGTGGGAGAGGAGGTGAGAGGTAACAGGGTGCAGATGGCATGGGGACCTGCGGGACTTTAGGACCGGCTTTTAGCGAAATGGGGAGCCACCAGAGGGTCTTCAGGAGAGAAGTGGCCCCCCCTCCCCTCTCCCTTTCTATGTGTTATTGTCATATATTTTACTTCTACAAATGTTGTTGGTTTTGCTTTAAACTTCAGTTGACATCTTTTGAGGGGGGGTAACTTTTGGATTAATATTAACACAATAAATCTTTTTCCATCCTTTTACTTCTGACATACCTATGCTCTTATACGTACTTGTAGTGAGTTTCTTGTAGACAGCATATTAATGGCTCATGTTTTAAAAAAAACAACTACAGTGCCAATCTCGGTCTTTTAATTGGTCTATTTAGATTTTAAGGTAATTATTGTGTTAGGGCTTAAGGGTGCATTTTTATTTGTTTTTTATTTGTTTCCTCTAGTTCTTGTCCCTCTGTTTCTCTGTTTTTTCACCATCCTGTGGGTTACTTGAACATTTTTTAGGATTCCATCTTGATTTATTTCTTACCAAGGTTTTGTACATATCACTCATGCTTCTTTACCTCTAAATACTTCAATATATATTTCCCAAGAGTGAGAGCAATTATCCAAATCAGGAAATTTAGCATTGATACAATACTTTTATCTAATCCATACTCCATATTCAAATTTTGTTAATGGTTTCAATTATGTCTTTTATGGCTGGTCTCTTTAGTCTCCTTTAATATAAAGCAATTTTTAACTTTTTCCTTATGTTTCTTGACCTTTTCTTTTTTAAAGCCAAGGTAATTATTTTTTAGAATGTTCTTCAATTTGGGCTTGTCTGATGTTTCTTAAGGAAATAGTCATACTACTTATTTATAATAGAGGAAATTTGTAAACAATCTAAAGCTGATATTTTAGGGGTTGGTTTAAATAAATTTAGATATACATATATTATGAGATATTATGCATTGTATAGACATTTGAATGCTAACATAAAAAGTGGTTCTGAATATATTAAGAGCAAATGGTGAGGCACAAAGCAGTCTGTAAAAGTGATACATTTTTTTGTAAGCAAATATGTGATTATTTACATGGATAGAATTGTATAGGAAATAATCTAGAAGGAAATATGCCAGGTTATTATTTCTAGGTGCTATTACCTCTGGATGATGGTTACCAGGGATTGGTTTGACCTCTTCTTCTTTTCAAGTTTTTCTCTTGTTTTTCTACAATGAAGATCTATTATTTACACAATATTAAAAAGGAGGAAATTTTTCCTGCAAATGCAGCAACCTTTTCAATTTTTAAATAGCAGGGCCTTTATTTTTCCAAAAAATAAAAAAGAGATAGTTAGATGAAGGGGCATTAGGATATAATGGGAAACACATTGAACTGAGATCAAGGCCAACTATTACCATTTGCTATTTATAAGATCTCAGTCAGGAGCTTGATGATTTTTGAGCCTCAGTTTTCTCATCTTTAAAATGGGCATCACAGTGTAACTTTCCTGTCTGCTTCACACAGTTGTTTGAAGATCAAATAAAATAATTTATGCTGTTTCTCTTTGTAATCTTTGAAAACCAGTACCAATAAAGGCATTCTTATTTAATTTTATGGAAAATATTTTATTGCGCAGAAGGGTGAATTTTTCCTAAACTTATTTACAGTGAAACAAAACAAAACAAAACTCTGAATACAAGGCATTTGAACTTCATCTTTGAAAGTTCCCAGCGTTACTAATCTTTTCATCTAGTGGAATAGACCGAGCAGTAAGAGAAATTAGATCAACCAACATTTGTAGCTTAAGCATGTCCTCAGCTCAGATAATTTGTTTTTCCATTTCTACTTCAATCTTTTTCACTTTTTACATGATCAGTTATTTTTCAGCTTTGAAAGAACGTGGAAATTTCTTTTTTCCTCTTTAGAAATTTCTGACATGCCACATCATAGGAAATGGAAATAAGAAAAAGCTATTAATGGACATGCAGTCACTCCCAGATGCTTCTGGGGTCTCAGTGTTTTTGACAGTAGTACAAGCCATTTCTGTGATGAGAATGCTTTGTTGTCTCCTACGGCTGCCTAGGACTGAGGGCCAATGGAAGCAGCAGGGCTTAGGAGAGGCAGCAGTTGCAGCTGAGTGAGGCAGTCTGTAAGGAGATGCCTTGGCTACAGCAGAGAGATTTCTGAAGCCATCTAAGAATTTTGCTGGAAACCGAAAGAGCTGAGGAAAAGGAGGTGGGAATAAGCAGGAACGAGGCTCCAGCAACTGAAGTCTTATCAGGTCACAGACATAGAACATTGGTCTTGATTGTACTTACTTATCTAGATCCAGTGGATGCTCTTATCTTAGGCTGGTAGTCTGTTGTGCCCCACGATCATGCATATGGTCATTGTGAATGTTAAATATTTAAGAAACAATGTTTGTTCACATATGGAGTTTGGAGACCAAGTGCTCCTCTTATATCCTATATATGGACATTCAATATGTTACACAGGGTTAATTAGAAAAAATTTCATAGTTGTAATGCAAAAGAATTGTAAGCCCACAATATACAGAATCAGGAAGTCACCGAGTTACTGTAATACATAGTTCAGGTTTTGTTTTGTGTTTTTAAATGATGGCTTAAAATGTGTCCCAAAAGCAATCCAAGCAGTTTAGATATTATCAAAAACTATGTGGTGAAGCAATATATTGTAAAAACTATTATTTTTTTCTTAAATATGAAGGCTGATAGAAAATGAACTCTTAAAGGCTTTAAAAATTTTTTTTTTTCTTGTAAATTTAACGCTGAAGAAGGAAATAGATAATCAAGAAAAGCAATTTGGTGTATTTATTAAAAACATGGCAAACTTACCTTCATCAGAGTCCAAGAGCCTTTTTATGCTGATTGTCTTTTAATTACTTGTGCCACTGTTGTCTGCTCCAATGCTAGGACATTGCAGTAATTTTGGTGATTTCGGTGGCATATGGAGAGGGTCCCTGCCCAACATACCAGTCTGAGAGATGAGTCAGGCTCAGTTCAAGTATGCACTGAGCCTTTTTATTTTTCACATCTATTTTCTTTTTTTGGGTGATTCCTCAAATTATTCTGATATCATGAGATAATTTTTGATGGAATTAAATGCAAATAGCTCAACTTGACATAGTCATTGTAACTTAAATAGAATTGGTATGAAACAATTAATTAAATGGCAGTATCAGTGGCATATCTACTTCAGATAAATGATGAATGGGGTTACAAAAGAAGCATTGTGACATTTTAAAGGCACATGATGAGAAACCCAAAGGAGTATCTTTATTCTTTGTTGAGTTGCCACAAAGGATGATCATTGGATTAGAAAAAACAGAATATCCTGTGGAAAAAAGCAAATTACAGAGTCAGTTCAGAATAGAGACACAGGGAGGTACAGCATCACAGGGCCTGAACTTGCACTTCACAGTGAATTTTGGAGGGAAGCAAAGTCTTCCATAAACACCAAATCAATTGCAGAGATAATCACTAAGAATTAGCAATATATTCCATGAAGTAATATGAAGTAAATATCTCAGCATAAACAAGTGGAACAAAGTCCAAAGTGGGACATACCACATACCAAGAAAGAAAAAGAACAGTTAGACAAACTGGCTAAGATCATTTAAAGGAACAGATGCTTGGCAACTGAGCTTACCTTAGAGACTCACTTGTAATTAATAGAATGCAGCACAAGTGATGTCAAGGTCAAAAAAGGCCATATGGCTTCCATGTTTATTTCTCAGGATAAAGAAGCCCTATGTGTCACTGGATAGAAGGAGCTATGTAAGAAGTTTGACGAGCCTGAGAGCGCCATGCTGGAGAGAGCGTGCGTAATCAGATGAGCTCCCAGTAAAAGGCCGGCAGCACTTGCCAGCAGCGTGACTGAGCCATCCTGGATGTCCAGCCAGGCAAGCCAGCAGATGACACTGCAGCCCTGGGGGATATCTGAATGCAACCACAGTAGGGACCCATGTGAGAACTACTTAGCAAAGCCTGTCCCAAATTCCTGACCCTCAAAATTGTGAACAAAATCAAATGATTGTAGTCCATGCTACTAAATTGTGGGATAATTTTTAAACAGCAAGAGTGACTGGAAAAATCATGTGGCCCCATACACTTTAACAAAAAATAAAAGCAAAGGTTTCAAGTGTCATTATTCTGTCCTGAGGATCCCAGAGCAGACACTCCCTCGCCAGAAGCCAATGTTCCCCGTCACCTATCACTCCACCTCCCGTGTTCTCCCTTGGGCATGCCTTAGGGCCCTGCATCAGCCCCAAGTCTCAGCAAGCCAGTGAGGTTCAGGTGTTTTGTAGCCTTGGTCATTATTCCAGTAGTTTCCAGCTCTATAAACATCTGTGTGAGGCATTATTGTTTAAAACTAGCAGGAGGAAAGAACATGTGTTTGCTCAAAGCCACTGATTGGATTTTGAATCATTTTGATTCTCTCTGACATTCCAAGAACAAGATGCTTATTTTCAAAAGATTCTTTCCTGCTGAGTAACAGACTCCAAATCACGGTGCAACAGACGCTTATTAACTGTCTACGTGTGCTCAACATTCCCCTTTCCTCTTCTTTTTTTGAGTTTGCTTAGACTTACCTCCCTTAGGTTACCATGGAGGCAGGAAGACTATGTAAGAAGTAAGATTTTTCTTGACAAATGTATAGGCTCTTTACATTTTACCTCCATTACTGCTCTGGCTAAAATTTAAGGAATCTAATGCATGATTTAGTAAAAAATTTATGGACCAATGCTAGAGAACTTTCACAATTCAATATCTACTCTAGGAAAGGCAACGCTCTTTCCCTCTCTCCCTCTTTCTCTCTCCTCCCTCCCTCCCTTCCTTCCGTTTTTTTCTTCCTTGAATCTTCTGATCCATAGTCAGATGCATTATCCATTGTGTCACTGGCCCCGTTGTTTTTTCTTTCTTGATACAAGAGACCCCATCTCTGGTATTTCCCTCCCCCTCCCTTTTTGCCCTAGAAATGAAGTTAATTTTTTTCTTATTCCTTTATTTATTCAATAAACGCTTACTGAGCATCTACCATGCACGTGCTTCCCATCGCTTTAGCTGTGGGAATACATGAGTGAGCAACACAAGGTCCCTGGCTAATGGGCATCATAGAAAGGAGTTGGCATAAAGTGCCCTGCAGGAGAATAAAGCACAGTGAGAAGGGGAGGTGCAGGGACGGAGCAGAAGCTCTTTGTAGGCGTATCATAGTCTTCCTTGATAAAGTAACATTTGAACCAAGATCTGAAGGAAGTTCTGTAGATAGAATAATGTCCCCTCCAAAGATTTCCATGTCTGAATCTCGGAAACCTGCACCCAGGTGTTAACCTGCGACAGGTGTTAACTGTCATGTAAAAGGGACTTTGTCGATGTGATTAAATTAATGATCTTGAGAGGGGAAGATTACATAGACAGACCCCACGTAATCACAGGGGGTTTTGCAAGATGCAGGCAGGCAGATCAGTCAGAGGAGATGTGATAGTGGCTGCATCGTCAGAGGTTCAAAGGTGCTATGTTATGCTGCTGGCTTGAAAATGAGAGGGGCCATGAACCAAAGAATGGAGACAGCCTCTGGAAGCTGGAAAAAGCATGGAAAAGGATTCTCCCCTGGGGACTGCAGAAGGAATGCAGCCTGTCGACCCCTTGATTTTAGGACTTGTGGTCCCCAGGACTATAAAGTAATTAATCTGTGTTGCTTTAAGCCACTGAGCTTGTGGTCATTTGTTACGGTAGCAACAGGGAACTGATATAGCAATGCAGAAACAGGATTTGCAGGTGACGGGGCCAAGAGAAAAGTTGGAGGAAAGCACAGCAAGTACTAACGCCTTGACTCGAGGCGGGAGAGTGTAGGATGGACCGAAGAGCAGAAAGGAGTCCATGCGGGCATGGGTCAAGGGAGTCGGGGGTCACAGTGTAAGAGTGGCAGGAGATGAGGTCAGAGAACTGGAGGGCATATGGACTTGGGCTGTTTCTCTGAGTGAACTGGGAGCTTCCTAAAATATAAAGCATTTATTACAACTGAAAATATATCACCCTGCGTGTTATTTGCTCGTTATTTCCCTTAACTGCCAAATGTCTAACATTTTTTATTCTCAAGTGGGGATTTTTTCATTGCTTTTAGAGAGAGAGGAAGGAGAAGAGACAGAGATAGTGAGAAACATTGATGCGAGTGAGAAACATCAATTCACTGCCTTCTGTATACACTGACCCAGGATCGAACCTGCAGCCCAGGTATATGTCCTGACTGGGAATCCAATCCATAACCTTCTAGTGCATGAAATGACCCTCCAACCAACTAAGCCACACTGGCCAGGGCCAAAGTTTCCAGTTTTTATGTTATCAAGCCCATTAAGTTTTTCCTTTAAGGATTTCTCCATTTAACTTTTTAATGGGGCTTCTTGATTTTTTTATACAGAGTATTAGATTAGGCATTGGCTTTATTATCTTTACTTTCTTTTTTTCTCCAGTGGAAGCCAATGTTCCCAAATAGTATTTGTTAGATAGTTCATTATGTTCCCACTAGTGTGATGCCACTTTTTCATATATTAAATTTTTCAACACAAAAAATCTGCCTTCCAGCTATGTATTGTGCTCCACCAATAGTTCATCCGTCTGGACCAGGCCCTTGCGGTCTCTAGCAAAGTGCCTAGAAATACAGATTGGTGAACATTTTTGGAGCTTGCTAAAGGTTTGGAAGTAAGAGGGAATGTGACTCATTTGGGAAACCAAAATCAGTTCTTTCTATTGCTGGAGTTTAGGGGGGAAGGAGGGGCGAAGGTCGTAGAAGGGGGCAGTGTCTGCAAATGAGAATGGGGGCATAGGTGGGACTTGGAATTCAAGCTGAGTACCTTGTACGTTATTACGAGGGCAATGGGAACTTATTTATTAAACAATTTTAGGCAGAGAGGTGACAAGATCAGTTAGAGCATGACAAAGCAATCATATTCAAACTGAACTCAATGGAGAGCTAGAGTTCAAAGCCAAAGGCAGCCATGGGAATTTAAATCCCCTAGGAATGAGCAAAATCTTGGGGGGAGAGCATTGGCCCTCACCAATGCCTTTTCAAGGGTGAGCCCAACTGACACTAGGGTCAAAGCAATTGGTAAAATAAATGGTGCCACATTCATAATTTATTATTTTCCATATTGGAATAAACTCTAACCTCTAATCTGAACATTACAAATGCTGCAGTAGGAGAATTTTTAGTAACATGGACAAGAATTTGTGACACACTGTAAAATGAGGCTGGAAGGTCATCTCTGAGTGGCAGACTCCTGGACAATTCTAACCTTTTCCGTTGCTTCTTTGAATTTTTAAAAATAATAAGCTTGTTATATATTTTGTAAATAAAAAGGGAAAATTGGCTCTAGGAAAAAAGACACTTCGATTCTGTATTTTCTGTTTATTTCTTTTTAAAATATATATCTGGAATGATTATTTTTTTTCTTTCACACAGAAATAGCTACTCATGTGGAAATAATATTCTGGTGTCATGAATTTACCCTCAGAAGATCCTATAGGTGTTTTTCTATTTTATTTTTGCACTTGTTTTATTAGAGAGAATTTTGAGGCCAGTACAATGTCTTTTGTTGGTGGTGGTGATAGTTATGTTTTATTTTTAATTTAAAAAATTTCCTTTGTGGATAACATCCCTTTGCCCTTGAAATTTCATAGAATATTTTCTTTATCCTTGTAATCCAGAAATTTTGGCATGGGTCTCTTTTTCATAATTTTACTTAAAACATGTTAGTTGCTTTTGATATGAATATTAATCCACATGTTTTTAAACTCAGAAAAGTTATGACAAACTTGTTTTTATTTTGTTGGCATGAGTATCACTACTTCTATGATTAGATATTCATCTAAGTCCTCTACATTTGTAACGTCTCACATAATTCCCAGCTCCTTGTCCTTTGCAGTTACATTTTAGGGAGGTTCTCCAACTTATTTTCCACACTTGCTTCATCTCCCCTCATTCCTTCTCTTTAATGTGTCCTTTGCAGGTTTTAATTCTGCTGTCTCTCCAGTTTGCAGCTCATCGCCTTCGCAGCTCATTTTGTTGCACTGTCTAACCTGTCTCTGTTCTCTCTTTCCTATTTGCTCTGTCTTCTTGCATGCTATTAAGGAAGCCAAGTTTTCTAAAATGTTCCTTTGATTCTCACCAAATACCATTTCTAAGATATGGTATTTTAGGTCATCAGAGTGATATTATCTTTTCCTTGTGATGCATGACCTTTTTCATGGGTCCCCCTTACAGTTTTCTTCTGTTTTTGAAAAAAATTGAAATTTAAATTAAAAAGTTATTAAAGTTTTTGAAATATCAAAAAAATTAAAACTATTGAAAAAATTTTTTTCTTTTTAAAGAAATAAAACCTATTTAGGGTATTATTAGTTGTCCCTTCAGCAAACTGGGTAAATACTATCATATTTATCTCTGTGACAAGAAAAAATGTACTGCAACCCATGGAAAAATTAAAAATTTGATATCAAATTTTTTTCAGTCTTGTTTTGAAGCAGCTCATGGCCATTTACAGACGTTTCGTTCATTTTGAAATAGTCCCTGAGGAAGGAAGGAAGTGTTTCTATCTCCGTAGACAATGGGTTGTCAGGGGTTTACAGATGGTCAGGCGGGCATTCTTGACTGTCTGTTTTCCAGCCCAGATCTGTCTCCAAATTCTCTGTTTTTTCCTCTGTGTTATGCTGGCTCAGTGTTACCAAATAGTATTGCCCCAATAACAGGGATGATTTCTCTCTACTATAATCTGCAGAGATACAGTATATTCTAATAATTGTACTAAATTGTAAACATCTCAGGTGCTGTCATAGTTTCCAAGAAATTTTATTCTGTGTAAATTCTCAAAAGCATAATAATATATGCCCAGAGAACATTTTAAGACTAAGGGAGGTTTACAGGCAGTTCGCTAACTGTCATTTTCTCAGAATTGCTCAAGAATGTGAAAGGATAGAGATTCTTTCTCGAGGCATATGTACTCCCCACACCATTGTGCTCTCTCTATCCTAAAAAAATAAGCGAGGCGGTGAATAATTTCTCCTACTTTCATAAGTATGTAAGCTGGTATCCCTACATAACAGGTTAAGTTGGTACAAGTTGATGCGACTGTTGCTCAAGGAGTCGATGTTTAGATTTCTATATTTCACTAGAATGTATGTAGCAAATGGGGTTAAGCTTTGCTGTCAAGCTTATTTTGGGTTCTATCATGCTTAGTAAGTGTGCACATACTGTCTTGCCTGGGTCATACTCATGTTCTTGGTTTTTGTCTTCTATGAAGAATGTTGTTAATGTTCAGCCAAAAAGCTTTGTCACAGAAAAACGTGGTAGACCACTGGAATTCTACCCCAAGAAGACAAAATAGAATTTCTGCTCTGCTTAGCGCTTTCCGAAGAGCTGAGCTATTGAGGGGCTGGAATCATCCTACAGAGCCTAAGGGCCGTACATGTATTTTACTTTGAAATAGCACTGAGAGAGAAAGAAATAGAAAAATAGCTAGATATTATTGGCATAAAACAGTACTTTAGTGACGGATAATTTTACAGTGTGGTTGATTGAAAACAGTAGCTTATCTAATTGCCTAATTAAACTGAATGTCAAGCCATTTAAAATTTTTGGCTTGCTTCTTTTGGTGACAAATACACCCGTTTGCCCATCTTGTGCCCTCGACTTCTCATCAATTTTTACTGCCTGTGAATGTTGTTTCATACACATGTACTCTCCCTTCCATTAGTAGATTATTGTATTGTTCTGGCCCATGTCTTCACTGCGCCCTAGGGTGACAAGAGACATTTGAATATCAACAGATCCGGGAGAAAACATTCTGATTAAACACAAGAGGTCATAAAAAAAATGCCAGCAAGAAAGTCTGAAGAAGCCACTCACTATCATGAAGATTCTCTCACATATCTGACATGGGTAGTAGTATACAATGGTAGTGGAGAGTCTGGAATCAGACTGTCCAAGTTCAAGTTTAGTGGTGGCAGCAAAGTCTGCCAGACGGGTCCTCTGATGTGACCTCATCTGGGGTGAGGCTGCTTAGCCTTCCCTAGTTCCTACCACTTCTCGAGGCTGCTTCTCCAAACTCCCCAGCAATTTTAATAAAGCTCTTATCAATTCGGCCATAATTTATTCTGTTGCTTACAACTGAAGACTCTAAATGTACACAGCCATGTAAAAGTAGCGTAGCCATGTCTCCATACATTTTTGTTCCTTTCTGCTACCTAACTTCTGTTACATCTGTTGCTCAAACATGGACACCTAGCATTCTAGGCCATTGTGCAGCGGTGCCATATGCCAACTGGCATTCAATGTTTGCAGTACCCTCTGCTTCATCTATAAAGTAACAGTCTGGAATTACTTGATATTTCTTTCAACCATTTTTCCAACAAGCATTATTGAATAAATACCAGTCCTAGGTCTATACTAGGTGTTAAAGTTGCATTATTTTAAAATGGATTTTTATTGCACACATATTCTTTTTATTGAAAATCAGAACATAACGGATTAAGTAAGGACAAGTTCCCTTTGACCACCCCCATTTCTGTTTCTCTCTACACCTTTCTCACATGTACCAGTATTTCAAGTTTAGAGTGACTTTCTTAATACCTTTTTCTATGTAAAAAAAGAAAAACTAGGGAAAATGGAAAGCCACTCCATGTATTCTGGGTGTAAGGACTTAATGTAGGTTTTCAGGACTTTAGCCTTTAGACTAGAATATAATTGGAGGAATGAGGGGCATTCTATTTCTATATGGTGTTATCAGTCAGAGGAAGTAGTGGTGTGCGACAGAAATGGACTCTGGGTTGGCGAAGCAGAAAAAGGTTTTATTTTAATTGCTTATAACGGTAAAGTAATGGGAGCATCTCTTGGGTATCGTTCACTGAGCAAAGGACTATTCAGGAATGCACACTAACCAACTCAGGCCCTGGGAAGTCCATCTAAATCAGAGAAACACTGTGTCCCTCTGCCTCAGACACATTTCTTGTTCGTCCTGGCAAATGGAGATGTGCTACCTATGTCTCTATGCAGTCACAGTGGGATTGCCTGTCCTGCCACCTGTGGACTCCAGGTGCCTTTCTGCGTGCAGCCCCACCCCATTCTTGACTACTCCTCAGTCATTTATTCCACTGAAAACTCATTCTCCATTTAGCATTTCTGTGACAGAGCATGGAAAGAGGACATAAGGGAAGCCTGGGATCACAATGATGCATTGAGGTAAATGCAGGGACTGATGGAAGAGCCCAGGGGCCTTAGGAATATTGTATAATTAATATTCCCTATGTATAATACACAGTCTGTACTGAGTGCATTAAGTAATGAATGGACGCTTGTTCACCATTGCCTGGGGACCTTTCTAGTCCCTGCCTCATGAATCCCACTGGACCATTCTTGTTTTGTTATTTGTTTAATGATATTGAAACATTGCTTTTGACTTTTAATAATGTAATATTTACAGTGACAACACTGAAACAGAACTAGAACAAGAATCTTGATACTGCCATTAGCATACAATATTGTAGGGGAATTATTGTCACTGCAATAATATCTACATAGTTAGGGAGTCCTAAGCACTCTTCACCTTCATAGCTTCTTGGTTGGCTATAAAAGATCTATAAATAAGGCAACTATTTGTCACAATTTCACTAGCAATGTCCTAGTTTGCAGTTGTTGCCACAGTGCAATTATCGATAGTGTTCTAATTTGAGTGATAAATTATATTTAATCACCTTGTTTATAAAAGTCTCCCTCCCTGTGGACATCATTATTCCAGTAAATCTCAATAGATTTTTAAATCTCTGACTAGTTTAATCCATATTCCCTAAAGTTTGGGCAGGTGTTTTCTGATTTTTTGTTTCCCACTCATGCCTTTTTTAAGAAATTAAATTGATTGGGATGATGTTGGTTAATGGGATCATATAAGTTTCAAGCATACATTTCTGTGATACATGATCTGTATATTGCATTGTGTGCCCATTGCCCAAAGTCAAATCACCTTCCATCACCAAATAATTGTCCCCCCTTTTCCCTCTCAGTCCCCCACCCCCTTTCTTCTGGTGACCAGCATACTGTTGCCAGTGTCTATGAGTTTCAATTTTATATCCTACATATAAGTGAAATCACATGGTTTTTAGCTTTTTCGGACTCATTTTGCTCAGCATGGTATTCTCAAGGTCCATTCATGTTGTTGCAAATGGCAGTATTTCATCTTTTCTTATGGCTGAGTAGTATTTAACAGTATATGTGTACATCATCTTTATCCAATCCTCTATTGAAGGACACTTTGGTTGTCCCCATGTCTTGGCCACTGTGAATAAAGCTGCAACGAACAGAGAGACTCATGCTTTTGAAATGATACTTTGGCCTCTCAAGTACAGCCTTAGCTGGGGTGCTGACTTTGGTTACCTTTTCTGCTTTGGATGTATTAGCAGTAAGGCACGATTTTTTTTTTTTTAAATTCTCTATTCTATGATTAAAACCTCTGATGGCCCATACCCAGAATTACAAGCTTGGCACATTGTGGAAATTTGTAATGGCTAGAGGAAAAACTCATGATGTAATGTTAAGTAAAAGAAGAAGGATATAAAACTGTTTCCATATGAGGTACTAATTATGATTTTTTTTAATAGCTGTGACTGGAAACACAGCGATTTGAACTGGTAAGTTCTTATCACTTCAGGAGATTATGAATCAAATATTTTACTTTCTAGTCATACAGGTTATTTTTATTCCATGACTCATACAAAGTCAAATCCTATTTTACAATCAGAAAAAGAATGTAAAAATAATGCAGTGGTGTTAGTTGTCCCTTTTGCCTTAAGGAGTTTGATGTTCAGAAAGTTCTAGAGGTGCTCCATCAATTCTATCACAGGTGGATTTTAGATTAGTGACAAGCCTTTTCTTATTTACACATGAAAAGAGACAGAAAGATTTTCAAGACTTCTCTATAGCAACTTCAGTGCTTCTTCCAGAGACAGTAGAGTCAGTGTCTCCTTTATTATTCAGTAAACCTCTCACGAGAGGCATTCGGGAACTCCTAAATTTATGAGTGAGCCCAAGGAAGTTTGACTGGGCTACATGGCTGGTGTAGGCCCATCTGATATTTCCTCTTCACATTCCAAACATGTTGTATTATCTAATCCAGACATAAAACAATTGGTTAAGAATTGTGGATGATCTCAGAGGAGCTTGACCAGCCAGTGTATCCATGTGAGAATTCTCATCTCTCCAGAGGTAGCCAACATGATGTGAGAAAAACATGACTTTCTAAGTCAGGTTGACTTGGCCTTGACTCCTTAATCCACCACTTACTGGCTTTGTGTCGTTGGGCAACCCTTTAAAAAATGAAACATCAACAACAAAAAATTTTTGTGAAGTTTTTTGGCCCCCTTTATCCCTCCCAGTCCCTCACCCCCTTTCTTCTGGTAACCAGCCTACTGTTGTCTGTGTCCATGAGTTTCAGTTTTATGTCCCACATATGAGTGAAATCATATGGTTCTTAGCTTTTTCCGACTCACTTATTTCGCTCAACATAATAGTCTCAAAGTCCATCTGTTTTCTTAGAATAATAACAATGTCTCATTGATTGTTTGGAACATTTTTGAAGTTTCTTTTGTGGTGCCAGATTTGTAACAGGTACTTTGTAATTGTTAGGAAAATGGTCTGCTCTGGCAGCTTGGATACAAGGATTGGCAAGTGTATTCATTTTCAATTAATTTTCCATGAATGCATCTGTAGTCCAGAGGGTGTCGGCCTTACTTCCAAATGCCAGGTGGAAAGAGGGGACCGGCAGGTTGAATCAGCCCTTTGGCAGTATTGCCTTGGCTTGTGCTGTGTGTTGCTGCTGTGGTGAGGTCGGTCGTGCTCGGCCAGATGGGTACCTGTCTGCAGCAAAGAAAATGGTCTTGAAGCTCTGGGTTCCTGCCAGGGCTGTGGTTCCTGGCTGGGCTACTGCGTTCCGTGCTTGGTCGCTGGTCTTCAATCAGCTCAATACAATACCAGAGGGGGCAATTCTGCAGGGGCTTCTCATCTCAGCCACCTGCTGCTGCCTTTATCCCGAAAACCTAGGCTTGTCTTGAGGCTGAACCACATACTCAAAACAAATGGACAGACAAACAAACAAACAAAAAACAACCAAGACAACCCAGACCTTTTGTTTCTCAATAATTTCTCCTTTGGTATACTGGTTGTCACTTTCTTCGAGCATCTCGTGCTCAATGGCACCCTGGTTCACCCCACATTTCCCTGGGCTTAGACTTTGGGGGAATAGAGGCTGCAGTCCCCATCCTTTCCTCTTTACAGATGCTGCGCTTCTTCGGAAAGTTGATACACTCACTACCCAGAGCTTTCAGGGAGGAGTGGCAACCTTCCCCAGGTGAAAATACAGAAGCTGGCTTTATATTTGTTTAATCAAGAGCAGTCAGTCACAAGAGTAAGCTTTCACAGAATACAGACCAGTTCCTAGCAGACTTCTCTCTGGGTCTCTTCTTCAACCAAGATGTCACTTCAGAGTAAAAACAAAACAAAGCAAATGAAGACTCGGTGCCTCATCAATCACCCCTGTTAGAGTTCGTATATTTTGTAAATTCTAAGACAAAGTTGACAGAGGATGCAGCACAATTTTATGTTCCACTAAGGAGAATACAAAAGCAAGCAAGGAAGCTAGCAAATGAACCTCTTTACTAATTAAACTATGAAGCACTATGGATTATAAGACCCACCCCAGTTTCGGAGATGTTAAAATATGGAAACCGAACCAGACCATACCAGACCCTCCAAAAAACCTAACCTGAGTCTTAGAGTTGATGAAAAACGATAGATGACTTTACCATTAGTGAGAATTAAAGAACCTCTGCTCTCAGTGGTTAGGAGACTAACCAGGCCAGATGGCTGGCATCCTGCAGATTTAGAATGAGGTTAAAAGGTTTGGGGTAAGGAGGCGAGCGGGAAAGAATAATGAGGCAGCTTTACTTGGTCTGTATTCAATGCAAGCATGTTAAATTCATGAGTGAGGAGCCCCCTGCTTTAAGTCTTTGTTTCAAACTTGAAATATATATATATATATATTTTTTTCTTTTTCTTTTTTTTTTTCCCCTCTCTCCCTTCTTTCCATCTGGACTTTGTTGAAAATATCAGGTCAAGCCAGCTTGAAAAAAAAATACAGTGGAGCTACCTTCTGCAGTATGACATCATGTCTCCTCTGTTTCTCATTATAAAATTGAGTTTCAGATGTTAAAATCATATCCCCCTCAACCCTCTACGCTTTCTTCTCCCCACCCCCCACCTCAGCAGTCCCATCTTGATGGAGTTTCATTGTTTTAATAGTTGAACCACAGTGCCAGACACACAAAGTTATTAACATGGCATGGGAAAATACATCTTATGACTAAGAATTAAGCTTTTGTAATTTTTTTACTTTCTAGTTTTGTCCTACATACAAAAGGTTATATGTTATAAAATGACAAACTATGGATTTGCTAAAGCGCATGATATAATTTCTTAGGGATATATGTAAGATTGTAACAAAATTTACAGCATAATTTATACAATTTTATTTTTAAAATTTATACAATGAATTGTGACATAATTAATATAATTTTTAAAATAATGGAAGCATGCCACAATAATGGAATGATGCTTGTCTTTCCACTGGAAAATATAGAAGGACTGTATAAAAATTTTGACTACCACGTAGTTTCCAAAATCTTAATCGAAAAACATCCAAACTATTTTATTGAAGTTTAGTTAATTTATTCTTTAAGGAACAAGAATTTATAGTGAAACTATAACTTGAAATATACTCCACTTATTTATTAATATTATTTGAAAATTATAGCTCTTAACATTTTGTTAAAGAGGCACATTTGTGCAAGGTATTTTATTTTGCAGTGTATACTATACACTTTTTTGCCCAATTTTTTGAGGGAAAAATAAAGATGCACATTATACATGGGTAGTACTAATTCCATATCTATATAAATGTTTTTAATTCTTTTATTTATGCTATGTGTTAAAACTGTAACTCTAGAAACTGATAATGATATCCATACGCAAAATAATACCCTGGAATATGATAATCAGTTTTGTTTCTAAATATAAATAAATAAAAAATTGAATTAAAAAATTAAAACAAAAGAATTTTTTCCTGAAATTTTGGGCCAAACATGTGGGTGTGTATTATGCTCAGGAGTGCATTATACATGGCAAAATACGGTATTTATTAATGTCAGTTAAAAATAGCAAATAGTCACTTCTAAGACAAGTTACATTTTACAGAATTTTATTAATGGGATGTGTGAAGCTGTTACCTAGCGATCTGTAACCTCTAAGCATCTATTCGATAGAAGTTGTAGAAAACTGGAAAATGAGTAAAAGTAAACTAGGAGAAGTATGGATCCTGGCAGGAATGCAACTGACAAAGAGCTTTATTTAAGAATATACAGGAAGAACCAGAAGAGCTGATTTATAAATAGGCATAAAACTTCTTACCCTACAAAGAAAGCACATTGTTTTTCAATATATATGGATATTTAAAATATATATAGTTATGTGTTAAGGTATATGAATTATCAATACATTTTAAAACTAGAATAATTTAAATCCTATTGTTTCATCCACTGGAAAAATATTAGAGATTGAAAATAAATCAGCCCAATGAAAATATTTTAAAAACTTGGTTGCAGTTACTTGTTCCTGTTTTCTTGTTTTTCCATTTTCCATGGTATTAGAATTTTTCATTGGGCCCATGGCCAAACAGGAAAAGACTACATTTCCCACAATTCCTTTATTCTAGTTGAAGCCACATGACTAATATGGATAGCAGTGATATGCAGCTTATATTTTACAGATTTTTTCCTTTCTTCTTACGCTTCTGTAGGGTCCTCCAGAGTGATCTAAAAATCATGATATAGAAACTACCTACTGTCATATAGCAAGACAGACAAAGACTGAGCTGCCCTTAGCCCTGACTGTCTGCATGGACATGTACCTTGTTGTTGCCACTGTCAACCTGGACCTCTCACAGCAGCCAAATCTGATTCCTCACTATGATGTCTCTTTCTGTGAGCTGAAGAGGAAAAAATTTGAAACTGAGATTATCAAACATGATCATGAGAACACTGGATATAAGAGCTTATATACTGAAAGCTAAAAATATATCTAGACTGCATTCTTTCATTGTATTTCTATTCAATCATTAAAAGTTGGATAATAATCAAATTAATCTAAGGAAAGCAAGATAAAAGAATTAAAGATAAAAGCAGGAATTAATCAAGACCAATAAAACAGAGAAACTGCCAATAAAGTTCACCATGTACAAAACAAAGTGTTATGAAGCAAAATGAGATCTAATTCTAAAAGTTATAAAAATTGACAAGAGGATATGATATTTAATACTAACGAGTATGAAAACTGGCAGTTTTGTAGGAAAATACATATTGCTCAAACTCAGTCAGGATAAAGAAAAATTGAATAGACCAATAACCTTTGAAGTAACTGAAAATATTTCAAGAATTATCTTGAAGATGAATAAAGACCTAGATCATTTGTTATGTGTGGGTTTTTTCAAACTTTCTAATAACTAGCAATTGCCATGATATGTGAAATATTTTAAAGTATGTAAAAGGAAAGAAACTTTCCTAATTTATTGTACATTGTCAGTTAAACACTGATACCAAAATCTGCCAAAATATATAGACGAAATAAAAACTCTACATTTATGATTAGTGAAGCAAAACTTCTTAAAATGCTAATCATAGGGGGGAATAAATCCTTCTACATTTACAATTACAGAAGCAATAATTAATTAATTAATTAATTAAATAAAAAAAAAATACCTCAAATGCTTATGAAAGACAAAAATAAAATTACCCCTGAGCGGCAGCCTGAGAAGAAACAGTAGCCCAGCCCCCAGGAGGGACTCTGCCCTGGCCCTGTGGTGTTTAAGCCTGACTGCTGAGTGCAGAGTGGCAGCCATGGATAGTAGATCCCTGCAAAGCGGGGGAAGAGTGGACTAGAGGCACTTGAGGAAAGACCAGGGTTGGGGACTTTGGGTAGAGAACTGGGAGAGTAGCCTCTGGTATCCTGGTGCTGAATCATTCCCCATAAGGCAGCAGCCATTGAGCTCACACAGACCACTCCCTTCTCAGCAGCAGCAGCCTGAGGGGAAATATTAACCCAAACTCTAGCAGGGATTCTGCCCCACCCTGTGGTGCTTAAGCCTGACTGCTAAGCACAGAGTGACTAGATTAACAACTGAAGGAGACAGCCACAGACAGTAGATCCCGAGAGGTCTGGAACAGACTGCCTAAGATCAGATGCCGGTCAACATCTGACATCACCAGAGGTGGATTCAGAAAGAAAAAACGGCAGTAAATACCAGAGGCTGCCAAGATGAAATCCACTATGGTCTTCTCCATGATTTGTAGTATTTTCTTTACTACATAGCTTTTTAACATTCATTTCTTGTCCATCAAGTTGGTGTATAGTAAGTTACTAGATTTTATACTATAGTTTATTTCTCTCCTTTCTTATAATAGTCTTAATCTCTTTACAGTCTTATTAATACTGGCTCATTTGCTGTTGATAGTGGCATTGCAGGGGGCAGTTATTTTTGTGGTCGTGGGTTTGTTTCCTGGGCTTTGTGGTTTTGCTCTGGCAGCCAGAAAATGGAAAGACAAAGAAACAACCCCTAATTGAAAGGAAAGGAGAAATCCCCAGAAAGACTACTAAATGAGATAAAGGCAAGTAAACAATCAGGTATTGAGTTCAAAACAATGGTTATAAGGAAGCTCACTGAACTCACTGAGCTCAGTGAAAATTACAAAAAACTACAGGGAAACTATGAGAAACTTCCTGCAAACTATATCAGCATGAAAAGGGTCATAGAAACTATCAACAAAACCAAGAGGAAATGAATAGTACAATTTCTGAATTGAAGAACACAGTAGAAGGAATCAAAAGCAGGCTAGATGAAGCAGAGGATCAAATCAGCAAGCTGGATGACATGGTACAAAAATAAAATTATATATTTGCAACTATAGAGGGGAAAAAAACTAAGTTCTTTCCAAAACAAATATAGAACTCCATGAAAAGAAATGTGTACTGTAGGACACATTCTAATATTTTAATATTAGAAACTCTATTAATATAACATATTATGGCATCATTAAATCAAAAGAAGGAAACCATTAGAACATTTTTACATATTCTTGAGGTTAATTTTCTAGACCTGGACACGTAAAATTCTATAGCCATCCGTGAAAAAATTCAGGTATAACTGAGGATAGAGGGATTCTATCTTAATACGATAGGAATATTTCTCTTAAACTAAACTAAACTAAACTAAACTAAACTAAACTAATAAACGTCAGGCTTAATGGTAAATGCTAAAGGCATTTTATAAAGTCTACAAAGATGACAGGAATACTGTCTTTCATCACTTTTTTTCTTTCAGTTTTAGTCAGATACAATTGACGTACAACACTGTATAAAATATTTGGTAGTTGGAGCCAAGAACAAAGCAATGTTTTCATTATTTCTTAGTGATATTCTCATGGAAAACAAACAAAAACTACAACAATAAAAAATTCAAGAGAAAAAAGTGATGGAAATAAAGAAGTCCAGTTAAAATAACTATAGTACTATTTTTCTGTATATGAGAAACAACCTATTGGTAAGTACAATAGAAATATATATATAATTAGAATTTCAACAAAGGTAATTTTTAAATTAAGGAAAATATTTAGAACTATGAGGGGGTATTCAAATAAAAATAAATAAATGGAGATATAACATGTTTCTGATAAGATGACCTAATAAATGATCAATTCTGCTCAGCTTAATTTACATATTTAATGTGACTTCTAGCAAGACCCCAGCACAGGTATTTTGAGTATATCAATTTTTTTGTGTGGAAGTATATGAAATCGAGAATATACAATACATATTAAACTATTTTTTAACATTGTTTTACTGAGGTATAATTAATGCAGTAGAATATACAAATCTTGATTTTATAGCTTAATGAGTTTTTTACAAATGCATGTACCCCTTTGACCACCACACAAGATCTAGAACATTTTCATATCCCTAGAAATTTCCTTTATTATCCCTCCCAGTTGACAGCCTCAACCCAGAGGTAATTGTGTAATGATTTCTATCATCATATATTAATTTTTTAGGTATTGGTTTGCATACAAATGAAACTCTATAGTAGTAGGTACTCTTTTGTATTTCTTTTGACACTTGCCTATGTACAATAGTTGTCTGTATTAGTCTTTTGTTCTTTCTCATTGCTCTGTAAGAGTCTATCATATAACTATAGCACAACTTGTTTGTCCATTCTCCTATTGATGGACATTTGGATTATTTTAAATTTTTGCCTATGAAGAACATACCTGCTGAACATTCTTGATCAAATCTTTCTGTGGCTACATGCATTCATTTCTCTTTGGTATATATATATACATATATATATATATATATATATATATATATGCTGAATTAAGGATAGATGAAAAATTAACTTAATTAGAAACTGACAAACATCTTTCCAAAGTGATTTTTACCATATTTCACTCCCACCAGCATTGTTTGTGAAGCCCAGTTGCTCCACATTCTTATCAGCATTTGATGTTGTCAGTCTTTTAGTGTTAGCCATTCTAGTGGTATAAATGGTATCTCACTGTTGTTTCGATTTTCCTTTTCCTCATTGTCTTAGTCTGTGGGACTGCTATAACAAAAATACCATAGGTTGCATGACTTAAAAGCTTTTTTTTCTTTTTTGTAATTTTTTAATTGTATACTTCCGTTTATATGAAATGTCTAGGAGAGGCAAATCCATACAGAGAGCAGATTAGTGGTTACCACAGGCTGGGGAAAATGGGGAATGGGTAGTGACTACTGAGGAGTACAAGGGTTCTTTTTGGGATGATAAAAACATTTGGGAATTAGGTAGTGATGGTTGTATCACCTCATGAATATACTAATCTACATAGAATTGTACACTTTTTAAAATGGTGAATATTATGGTACTTTCTCAGTGAAGAAAAAGAAAAAAACAAAACAGAACCAAAAAGAATAGAACAAAATAGCTTGTCTCCTGTTCCCTCTACTTTTCCTTTCACTTCCTTATTTTTCAGAATCATTCCGAACACCATCGAGTCTTTACCCTTGTAACTGTCTGTTGATCAGGGCATGAGTGTGGATGTCAGAGTCCCAGTGTGCCAAGGGTCAGTTCAGAGATCCCCAACTCCCTGACTGGACCCTCATCCCCACATTTCCATGGAGTGGGGACATCAAGAAGCACATTTAAGTACAGTGATGTAGATAATACTGCGTGGAGAAATTCTTGCACCAGGTAGCTATCAAACAGGGCTAGGGGCTCTGTATTGGAGGGCATGAGAATCAGGAGCGGATGAGAAAGATTTAGTGAATATGTACCTGCCTAAGAGGCAGGAGGCCTGACTTTCACTGTCTTTGATGCCCATTCCTGAGTGATTTATGTCAGATTCTTTTCATTCCTTTAGAGTCAGTTCCCCACCCTCACTCCGGCCATTCCTCAAAGAACTAAGGACCTAGTTTCTCCAAGGTCCAGCTCTGCCAATGATTTGCTGTCTGACCTTGGACAAGTAGGTATCATCCCCATGTTCTCAATTGATCATTTATACATTGAGAAGATTAGATCTGTCACCTGACCTTCTCCAGGTCAGAAGGTTTTATTTTTGTATCCTGACCTCTCTCTCTGCAAGCCTGGTTTTCGATCCATTGCGGAGTATTCTTTGTTCATGGTATCTTAGCTTCCTTGGGTTCCTCAGGCTGGATTGAGAGCTGTGGTCCATAAACTAGCCTGTATGTGTGTGAAAATTATTAATGACAGGTATTATCTTACATCTCTTTTATTCTCTGCTTTTTAAAAACATTCTTTTTTTCCCTTGTGTTTTAATTTGTTTCTATTGACCTGTCTTCAAATTCATTGATTATTTCTTCTGCTACATCTAGTCTGATATTAAGCCTATCCAATGCATTCCTAATTGTAAATATTTTAGAATGCTTTTTAAAATTATTATTAGGGTTTTAAGTCCTCTGTTAGAATTATATGTTTTTTCATCATTAGGTTTATATTTGCTCTAATTTAAAAAATATTTCTTGTACTGATTTTATAGTCATTTTCAGCGAGTCCCACATTTGGGTCATCTATAGTTCTCCTTAGATTAATAATATTTTTTTCTTAGAACACAAGTCACATTTCCTGGTTCTATCCATGAACTGTAACTTTTTGTTGTGTTTAAAAACCATAGAGACTGAAGTAAATAATACTTTCACCCAAAAGGATATATCTTTTCTTCTTATAAGGAAGCTTGAAGGGGACTGCGGTGACTTTTTGCTTTAATTCTATCAGGATTTTAATAGGAATTAGGCTGGTTAGCAGCTTTAGTTAGTTTCAGGTTGCATTTTTTTCCCAATTTCTGGGGCATGAAATCTTATTAGTGTGTATAACAACCTCTTCTTCTAGTGGACTTTGGGACCTATATTTGTTTACCAGCCTTGCTCTCAGGTTCCCAGGTGCCTCTGCCAGACAGAAGTCAATAGAAGCAGAAGTCCAGTGGGAAGAATTGCTGGAAGGAAGGACAAGTTCTGTTGGGGGTTCCTAGATTCTATTCTATTACATCAGCTCACATGACCTATTCATTTTGCCAGTGAAAAGTTTCATTGGTTTCTCTTTACCCCACCAGATTCTTTCTGCATCAACTCAGCAAGTGCTCCCAGGAGGAAAGTAGGCCAGGGTCTCTGCTCACCCAGGAAGGGTCTATTCCCCTCTGACCGGTGTCAGACTCTTTGCATCCATAGTTCTCCAGGGGGTTAAAGCATAGGGATTTAAAATATATCCATAGTTATCTAATTGTTCTGGTGAGAACAATGGTCTGTCACAACCTTCTACATCTTAACCTGAAGTAAAACTCTGCAGTGAAATTGTGAAAAACAAAGAATTATGAGGTGACATTTGCATCACAGAAATTTAGAAGATACTATAATTTTACATTGTGGTATTGGCACAGAGTAAACCAATGTAGTTTAGTAAAATAATAAAACGTCGAGAAACAGACGTTTTAGCTTGTGATAAAGAAAAAATATTTTATCCCCAAATTTTCAGGGTAACATTTTATTCAACATAAAGAAAAAAAAATAAAGTTACTGCCTTTTCTCACCCATTACTCCAGACATTATTGCATAAGAGTTAATTTGAAAAATAAAGTGACAAAACAAAAACTCTAATAGATTCTGCTTACAAGCTTAGTAAAATATTTCTAACCATCAAAGGAAAGAAAAAAATAATAAAAGAGAATAAAAAATAAAAAATTTCTACTTCAAAATTATTATAAACAAATTTAAAGTTGTACTCTAAAACAGGTAAAATATTTATTTATATTAAATAAATGACACAGAGTGTTATCGACATTAAAATATAAAGAGCTCTCATAAATCACTAAGAAAAAGTCAAATAGGAAAATGTCTTAACAGGTAATTCACAAACAAAAACATAAAAATGGTTTATAAATATATAAAAATATTTACATCATTAGTAGTTAAAGATCTCTCATGCCATTTTTTCCCCTCCCCCTTTGAGGGATGGGAAATAACCTTAATAGGCTAATAGGCTTTTAAATGATAATTTAAAATGAATAAAAAAATTAGTCAGAGAGTGAATTGCTTAAAACATAGTCAACATGACATATTTAGAGATCTGTTTTGCTTCTATTTACTTCGCTTGACTAGTTCATTTTTTTTGTGCCCTTTCTGTGGCACTAATTTTAATATGATTCTTTGAAAATTGATTTTCCCAGAACTCACCAGGCCAGAGGTGTGGATAAGGTCACTACTGCCATAAATTCTATTGGCACTTGCCCAAGGCTGATAAAGGATGTCAAGCCCTTTCAAGTCTCACTTGGTTGTTTGCCTGGTGTCTTTAGCTCATATTCTTTCACCATGTACACTGTTTTGAACGTCTACATTCATGAAACTTCCGGAGAATCATGACTCAGAATCATCACTACTGCCGGTGTGCATTATGACAACATCGATGATGTTGCCAAAAGCTGATTCCCCAAATCCTCAGGCCCTTGGGGTGCCTAAGTGACACTGAGATTTTTTCAGTCTTCACCAAGCCAAAGCTATGCTGTATGTAGGCAGACGGGAGGAGTCTGCCTCCTTCTTAACTCTGTGTCATATTTTGTCACTTGGGTAACACTGTGCTCCTTTTTTCCCTCTCAGGGAAACAGTTTCTTTACCTTTTTCTTACAATTCTTCTGTCCATTCCAAGGTGTCAGGTCAGGACCAAGACCACGTTATACCGTTTTCTTCTGTCCCAATTAGGGAGTGTTCTCCCAAGCTAAGTTCATCTGGACTTTCTCCTCACATAAATGATTGCAGACAAATGGATACCTAAGCTTCCTGGCCCATTCCTTATCTGCCATGTCCAGATATGAATGACTCTCTTTTAGACTCATCCACAATGAGTGTGACACAAGAACGCACTCATAGGCTGAGTTAGAAACGAATGATGCCCCATTATCATATTTCTTCCTGAGTTTATCCTTTATAGATGTCACGAAGGAATGAGTGATGTTTCACTCCTTTGTCTATTTTTTCAATCTTTTTTTCACCCGTGGTGGAAACTTTACTTCAAACAGACTGTACTGCTAACACTTATTTGACCTCGGCTAACCCTTTTGCTTGATGACCCACTTTTTCTCTCCCCGTATGATAAGTCAATGCCTCTACTTATATTCTAGCAACATGTGAAGCCCAACTTATTGACTACAGTGAAACAAATGGCAGAGCAGCACAGGACAGGCATAGTGAAAATCTGAAAACTAAACCAATGAATCAACTAAGAAGGCAAAAACCTCCATAAGAAAGAGGACTGACCTGCTGAGCTCTGGTCCCTCAGGGAGTATTAGTTTTGCCTTTCCTGCTAAAGTGATGGCAACCAGGCTGGGGACTTCGGATAGATTATTTATTCAATGTGACAGCCCCTCCTCCTCTCTCTGTCTCTCCAACCCTTTACCCATGACCTTTCCAGATTCTTCAAGTTTTTAAAACAAACTTCATCAAAGAACCAGAATTAGGTGAATAGGCATTGATTACCTGAGTTACCTTTGTTCTTCTTGTCTCAGAAAGAAGTTTAAACATTTCCCAGATGATCTTTTTTTTTTTTAACATGGAGATATAATTGATATATTACATTATATTAGTTTCAGGTGTACAATGTCATGATTCAGTATTTGCATATATTGCAGAATGATCTCCACAATGAGTCTAGTTAACATCCATCACCACACAAATTTTATCTTTTGTGTGGTGAGAACTTTTAAGCTTGCTCTTTACCAGGTGATATTTACCTATGGAAATTAACAGCAGCAACAGCAGCCTTTTAAAATTTTAAATCATCTCACTGATGCTCAGACAAAAAACCCCAAGAGTTCCGTAGCTGCAACTGCCTGTGTGGTGGAAAGAAAAATGAATGCTTGGAAAAGGCCTGTTGATTACAGCTTTCTCTTGTTAAAAGAGAGGTTGCTCAATGAGAAATGGGAGATCACAAATCTTCCTCTGTTGGAATCAAAAGATAGAGTTATAATGCCCTAACAAAAATAAAACCTTCTCCTTCAGTGAGCTACTCAAACACTGCACTGCTTGAATAATGTGCTAAGTTAAGTAGGGAGGCCTGCGACACAGTAATTACTCCAAGGAGGCTGCAGGGAAAGGAAAGTACATTCCAGACACCTAATCATTTACAATTGAGTTTAATGAGGTAATAATTTACAGCTTTAGGGGTGGAAGTATGGAAAGGTCCCTGCCAGGAATTGGGCAGACTCTTTAAAATCCTGGAGTTTAATGAAGGCATTGGAGGGTGGACTCATACAGCAGAACTTGTGTAATTTCATCTGCTCAGAGCTTGGACAGGAAGTAAATGACAGGGCACTTGGGACCTACATCTGGAAACAACATGTTTCAAAGGATTTTATAAATCCAGCAGTAAAAGAAGAAGAAGAAAGGAGAAAAAAAAAACAGAGGTGAAAGGGCATAATTAATGGGGGGATGGGGAAGCACAACAGGGAAGGGCCATTGCAGGTTCTTTTTAGTTTGAAGAAATAACATTTCATAATGTCAAGGTCAGTCATTGATAATAATTGACAAAACATGCTTGTCAAGCCCAACATGAAAACAAGGGACTGGAGTTTTCTTTCTGGATAGGATTTAAGTGAAGACCACAAAGTAGTTCAGGGTCCACTGAATGTACCTAAAGACCCCTTTGCAGTCCTCCAGCAATATTGCCTGCCTCATTGTCATCATTTCCAGGTTCATAATATACTAAGTTAATTTTGCTTTTTATTCACTGGTACTCTTTACATACAGCTAGCACGTGAAGGGAGTTTGTCTTAAGGAGTTGGAAAAGGGTCAAGGCACAGTTATGAAGCATGGTGACAAAAAGTAGCTGCTAGACTGGCCTTTCGTCCTATCATACCGATGACTGACATACACATGAATCATTTCTTTTTGTTTGTTTTCTTCTCACTTAGGCTGAATGTCCTTCCTATTTCAGTTTATGTTACCCCATTTCAACTCTCCCAAGAGTAAACTGGGTGATTCCCAATTTCCAAATCCTCAAAAACATCGTTTGTTTATCACCAAGTTTCCTCATGTTTTCCTTCTCTAGTTGTTTCTGACAGTTGGAAAGAAAGTTGAAGGAACAATAAGGGGAGATCAAGTGGAATAGAGAGGAGCCGTTACGCTTCTTGACCCTCAAGAACATGGATGCAGGTTAAATCTCATCTCGTTATCAGGCTATTATTATATTTAAGAAGGAAATATTACATGACTTGCGTGTGAGGCAGGCAAATGATGCTGGGAGAGGAAGATCAGACTCACAGCAAATTATTCTATTTATCATGAGAATACTCACAGTCAAAATCATAATCACTGATAATGGTGCTTGAGCATTTACTCTGTGCTAAGCGGTTTATGCGTATCATTTCATTATTTTTTTCAGTAACCCTGAAAGTATGAAATAGGTCATACTTTTATCCCATTTTGCAGATGACAGAACTGAGGCTTAGAGAAGTTAATAGCTCAAGGTCAGTAGGATGATAGGTAGAAAGGAACATTCAAACTCAAACTCCACCTGATTTGAGGCCCTATAGTCTTAACTCCTATGTTATTATATTGCTTGAATTTTACATGTTTGGGTATCGGATTGTAGGGACTTTAAAAAGATTTGGCTAGAAAATAGAGTGGTGATCCTACATCTAGAAAACCATTTCATGTACCCCCCACCCCAGCAAAAAATTCTATAACTAAAGCATCTCATCTGATATTTGAATATAGGAAAGAAAGAAGTTTTTTTTCTCTTTTTTTTCCCTCATGCAATACTTTTTTATCATAGCACTTAGAAGCTGGCTCAAAGAAAGGGGGAATTGGTTTCAAAAGCTTTATTTCCCTATTTTCTATGTCTTATTTTTTAACAGTTTTTTGCTAATTAAAAATCATAAATAAGTTTTTCAGTTTTTCAAAGCTCTGTAGTCACCTTTTGAAAGTCTGGGAAGGTCTGTACACTGGAATAATAATTATTCTTTGGAAAGCTATGTGTGCTTATCCACGATAGGAAACACGTGACAAGGTAATTCGTTAGAGTTTTAATCCACGTGAACTGGGAAGGGCTTTCAAGTTAAATAAATCTTCACTGTGTGACAAAAAACAAGCTTCGATAGACGATTGTGAATGCCAGCAGTGAAACCTGAGACCAGATGTGCTAATGAAGGTGGAAAAAATTAGAAACTTTTAACATTAACCTCTTATTTCTCTCTCTTTCTGGTCTACAGAGGCAACAGCCTAATTATTGGAATTTCCTTTGGTACTGCTAAATTTATTTCCATTTTTAAGAATATTATATTGCTAATCTTAGAAAAACCAGTCTCTTACTTGGAAAAAGTATAATTAGTTACCCACAGATAAGACTATTTTCTCTCCTTAGAAGATCACCAAGCTACTAAAGTAAGAATCTCCCATTTCCTGGACCAGCTAAACCAACTTGTGTTGGATTGTTGATGTCACATGTTAGTTCCATGATGCCAGAGTTGTGATCTACTTTTACCTCTCTAATGAAAAATAAAAATCAAGTGTATTTACTGCTCCTGTTTTTATCCTTTGGAGAAGCACACTAATGTCCTTATCCTGCATGACTAGGGGTTGAGCTCTTGCAATAGATTTTTTTCCCCTCAGAAATTTTACCTCTTTAAGTGCAGGATTGAAAAACTTACAACCAGATTTTAGGCTAATCTTTTCCAAAATATATGATGTATCTGTCATTATCTTAAAAGAAAGCCCCTGAATACAACTTAGCCTTAGCTTTCGCCATCTTGGATTATTGATTTAAACAATTATTGCCGTATGCTGCCCTGTATTCCACTCTGTGGTAGGTGAGTCGCTGCCGAGATGTGAAGGGCTATTGAGGTGTGAAGGGCTGTGCTGAGGCTGAATGAAGCCACAGTAGGTCATTTAAGTCTTTGCAAAGGCTTCTGGGAATTGTGTGTGTAAGTGTGTGGGGTGTGCTTCCTCTAGTATCATCCTTGGAGTCCGTTGCTTTTAATCTTCTGTGGATGGAATACCTAACCCTAAATTTGTGGCTCTGAGAGAAGTTGCTAAGCTCCTGGTGTGTGAGCTTGGGCTTTGTGACATCTGCGTAGGTCATTTATAGGCTGTGGTTGTTCCATTTCTCATTTTGGATCATGTTGTAGATATCTGAGACTGCCAGATTACTCACCCCTGAGTCAGCAGGCAATTTCTCTGATGTTATGCTTATTTTGCAAACTATTAAGTGATTTCACAACTCTCCATCTCACGTCTTCCTTCTGCGATGGATCTACTTCACTGATGATATTACCATCTATTCCAGTCGCCCCCAACAGAGACACAGGTTGTAGCACGAAGCTTTGGGGTGCATGATTTTAAAGTCGGGTACATCTGGGTTTGACTCTCTGCTCCCCAGCCTGATTATTGCATGATCTTAGGCACGGTAATTTATTTACCTCACCTATTCATTTAGCAAATACTTATCAAATACTTGGTATGTGCCAGGCAACGTTCTGGGCCCTTGCCATGGAGTTCTTGGAGACTACAGCTTAGTTGGGAGAGTTAGGCAACAAACAAGCAAGTAAATATGTGGTATATCAACTAGTGATGGTGCAAGGCGCCGGAGGAGAGAGAGTGTGAGCAGTGCAAACAAGAGAGAATGGGAAGAGTGGGATTCGAGACATTATGTATAGTCCGGTTTTTATGAAAATTTTGTGGTAGAGGGAGGCAGAAATGTGTTAAGGGAGCTGGGAGGGAATGTGAGGTCAAGTGAGGACTTTCTTTTATGATCTAGCATTTTTGTATGCCGAGGTAAATGGCTTAGCAGAGAGGGAAATTGAAGAGGGAGAGAGGAAACAAATATTGAAGAAGAAAAGCTTGGAGGCCAAGAGTTTATCCATAGCCACAGGAGGGATGGGGGAGAATAAGGGCATACATGCCATTCCTTGTTTTTTTGTTCCTTCTGTTTTCTCAGTGAAAAAGAAAGTAGGCTCATCGTCTGAGAGAGAGGACGGGGAGGAAGTGCTGGAGGTTCAAGGAGAGAGAGAGCAAGGACAAATCAGTCATTTTAGAAAACACGCGAATGAATGCGCTACAGAAATTTCGTTGAATTACCTGGAGGCTCTAAAGGACCATTTGAGATTAGTGATCATCACTGTAAAGCTAGATCAGTCATTTCCTTTGTATGCATCATACTTCTGCTGCTTTTCTGTCTTTCTGTTTCAATAGCAGCATTGCCTCAGAGAAGCACTAGGTAGTTCTGCCTCCATCCTCCCCTTCACATCCCCCTTCAAATTTCTTCCTCTTCTTCCTCCTCCCTTGGGAAAGTAAGCTAGTGGTTTTTCTCCTTTGAATTCCCAGAACAGTTTACACACACCTTAATGACAGCACTCTCCAATAGACTGCACTCATTTGTTTACGTTTCTGCCTGCGTCCTCACCTCTACTATGCGTGAATTTCTATTCCCAGCTCTTCATTACAATGCCTTCATATTATAGATTTTTATGTAAATGTTTACTTAATGGAGGAAGGAAGGGAAAATAAAAGTTCTGCCTCTTACTTCCATATTTACAGCCCTTTCAGGTGTTCTATTTCTGATATTCACAGATTAAAAAGCAAATAATCTTTTATGAATCTAGAGATGGAAAGACAGTGATTTTTCTTTGCGTTTCTTTGGGAGATTCCATTTATCTTCTGAATACTTGTTATTTTTCTTCTGGTGTGTCTTAACAAAGAAGGATATTTCTTGGCACCCCTTTAACAAGACAAAGTCAAAAAAGATTTATTTTCTAACAACTGTCTTCCTTCCAGATAATGGTAAATTACACAAAACATTTCTAGGTTAACCAAGGCAACTGAGAAATTTCGACTTTGACCACGGTTGAGGCAATTTGCTGTGGAGATGGCTGTAGGCACAGAGGTTCCTGAAGCCAGTTGGGGGGCTGTAATTGATTTCAGATGTGCTCTGAGTAACACTGAAGATAAACGTCCCAGAGGTAGATTATTGGAGAGCTCTTTAGCTGTTTCTAATAAAATTTTCTTAAAAATTCCAAGATATTTTTTCAACAGATGCATGTAATAATTCTAGCATGAAGTAGTGGTCCTGAATGAGAACTACATGTTTGTTAATAATTTTTCATTTCCCCTTAATTACAAAAGGGCTTCATGGTCTTGGTAGAAAAATTGAAAATTACAGATCACTATAAAGAACAAAAGAAAAAGACTCACTAGGTAGTTATACACATATACTTATCATACAGAATGTAGTTTTGTATATTAATTTTTATGTGATATTATATCCTGAGCTTTTCTCTCATTACAATTTTTTTCAAAGAATGAATTCAATAGTCTCGTAATGTTATATAGCAGTGTTCTTTTCACAGTATTCCATGTAGTCTTGGGAATTCTTAGCAGTGTCTTGGGGCCCCCATGGGGATTGGGGGAAGCAGGAACTGGAAGGGAGGCCATTGAGTCGATCAGGCTCTAGGCTCCCTTCGTCCTTTTCAAAGAAAGCAGCTCCACATTTAACCTATTTATATGTTGGGCTTCTGCACAAAATTCTCCTTGCAGAAGTGTTCCTAAGCATATCAAAATTTGAGATCAATTACTGGTGAGTCATAATTTCTTTAACCATTTTGTATTTGTGCATATCCAGTTTTTCTATAATTCCAGAAATGTTATGGATAACTTTGTACCTACATTATACATCTACATACTTACATAATAAAATATTGTATCATAAATATCATAAATATACAATGATTTCCTCTGGGATATATAAGAAGATATAGCCCAGATACTGGGTCAAGTATAAACACAGTTATGAGGTCCATCCAGAAGGTATCCAGCCATGTAATATGAAAAATAGAGACATTTATTGAAGAAGATACAAGATATAAGAAACGTACATAGGACAATGATGCCTCAGTCCCCTTCAAAGTAGGCACCTTGGGACTTCACACAACTCTTCCAATTGCCATCAGCTGTCCCATTATATTTTCCCGAATCTCACTGATAGTCTGAAATCTCTTCGCTTTCAAAGGTGATTTTAGTTTTGGGCAAAGCCAGAAGTCACAGGGCACCAAACGTGGGCTATAAGGGGGCTGAGTCACCTCAGTGATTTGATGTTTTACAAAAATACACTTAATGAGATGTAATGCGTGAGCAGGCATGTTGTTGTGATGAAGCTGCCAATCACCAGTTGCCCATAGCCGCGCCCTTCTAAATCATTTCTGCGGAGGAGTGTTCAAGCTTAATGCAAAATTTGATGCAGGTTCATTGTTCTACTCACTCAGTCATTTTGAATGTGATGCCCACACAGCACTCATGCTCACTCAACAGCCTCTACCGCCCCCACTGACTAGTACAGTTAAGTTGTCATTGTTCACACATGCATTCCAGTCCACTCCCCTTCGCTGCCAGATTACATCGATGTCACTCAAACTGCTCTTGTTATAGTAATGACGGTTGGACTTTTTCTGGACAGACCTCATATATTGTGCTATAAAAATGGCCTGGAGAATGGTTGTACAAGTTCTACTCCTAACGGCAGTGTTCTAAGGGACCTGTCTCATAGCATAAAAATTGCCTTTTCTTGGTGTTATTTTCTATTTTTTTGGTTGAAAAGTAACACATTACTTTTATTCAATGAATTTTTTGGCTAATATTTCTATTGGAGCATTAGTGTTTTTTCAATGGATTTTAAGATTTGTAAATATACATTGTACATTATGGGTATTAGCCTTTGTCTTATTTGTGGCTGTTTTTCCAGTTTGTCACTTAAGTGTTATGACATTTTTTTAACATCATTTAATGTGTCTTCTGGAGTCTAATTTATCAATTATTTGCTTTATGACTCTTCCATAGCTTTTGCACTTAGAAAAAATCTCTTTCCATTTACTTAGACATTCACCTATAATTTCTGCTAGTCCAATAGTTTCATTTAAAAAAATTAACACTGATTCACAATAGTTTATTTCAGGGTTAAGACATGTTTTGTTTAAAATTTATAATAGCTATTTTTGATTATTTTTGGTAATCCATGCCTGCCTTATTGGATTATTAGTGTTTGAGAAGAATGTAATTGCATTTATATATTTGTCTTTTACACAACAATTTAGCTAAACTATATTGTTTGCTCTGATAGTTTATTTGAAGAGCTTCTTGGAGTTTCTAAATGGAAAAAATGTCATGAGGAAATAACTATTGTTTTGTTTCTGCCTCTCCAAACTGTATGCCACTTATCTCCTTTTCTTTCCTTACCTGTCTGGCTAGGGCACCTGGTACACTGTTGAACAGCAGGAGTGAGAGTGGGTTTCCTTGTCGCCCTACAACCTTCCAAAGGAATGCTCTGACTTCTCGCCATTTGGGGTGATTGTTGTAGGCTTTCCGTAGACTCTGTTTATCGGGTTCAAGAAGTGCACTTTAACTTTTATTTGCTAGGGGTTCTTTAAACACACGAATTATTTTTTAATAAAAAAATTTCCTTGTCCATCGAAATGTTTTTTAAAAAATTCCTTTCCTCATTTAAAAGGTGACTGGATTACAATAATTAGGATTTCAGATGTCAATCCATCTGAAATTGGGGGCTGTATTTTTTTATACATTTCTGGGTTCAATTTGATAATATTTTATTCAGATATTTTTTGATTTACATTTTTAAATAAGACCGGCTTATTTTCCTTTCTCACAGAACTTCAGTATGCTTTTGGAATCAAAGTTATATAAGTGTTATAAAACGAGTTGGGAAACATTTCTTATTTTCTTGTTTTCTGGAAGAGAATATTTGGTAGTCTGCAAAACCAACTGGGCCTGGGGGGTGTGTGCATATGTGTATTATAATAGTAACAAATATTTTTCTGGTAGGCTGTGTGCAGAGATGGACATAAGCAATGGAATATGATAATCCCACCCCTGTACAAACATGAAAGTTCTCCCATCAAGGATTAGAGTCTATTTACTGTTTTTTGACTCTGGGCTACTGTGCCCTTCTTCCACCAATAGAATGCAGTTAATAGTTGTGCTCTGCTAGTTGTGGGCCTTTTTAAAAGACTGGGCAGCTTCTCCTTTGGCTCTCTTGAGATCATCCACCATGGAAAGAAACTCACGTTAGATTACTGACAGATGAGAAGAGAGTGAGAGGGATATCCAGCTAGTCCAAGTCCAACCCTGCCACACCAGAGGAAACACCAGACACATGATCAAAGCTATCTTGAAACTTTCAGCCTCAAATGAGCTGCTCTAGTCAACACAATGTGAACTAGAAATAAACTATCTATTCTGAGGCCTACCAAAATTTCAGAATCATGAAAAGCAATAATGATTTTTGTACTGAATTCTCATGTTATACTGGGTCTATTTCTGTTTTTTATTTAGTGTGATTGATATCATCTGGTTTCTTTTTTGCCCATCTCTCACGTTGTTTTTAATATTGTTTCATTACATATTTCAATCTGGTAGTGCAATTCCCCTTTCTTATTCTTGTTTTTCAAAATATTGTAGCTATTCTTGTCTGCTTTTTATTTAGAGGAACTTCAGAATATGTTTGTCAATTGTTTAAACCCTTTGGAATTTTCATTAGTGTTGCATTAAATTTATGAATTATTTTGGGAAGAATATTTTCATGATTATCTTTATAACCTAAATCATGATTTGTCTTTTCATCATATCTTCAAATATTTTTATATTCCTCAGTGATTTTGTAGTCTTTTTATATTTTATTTAATTCTCCACTCACTCATTCATTTATTACTAATTCAAAGGGCACATTTCTCATTTTGCAGCCTGCTGCTAGCAAGTGTAAAGGACTTTTTAGAAAGTGCTTTGTGTATTAACTCTGTCACTTGGTATTATTTTTTCTCTACTTCACATTCTTTTTCTATTTATTTTTATTTTATCTTGGTTCTGATGTATTAGGGCCACCTGGAGTCATACTATGTACATTAATGGCTAAACTTTTATATCCCCAGTTTGCTTGGTCATTAGATGTCGTATGCTCAGAGAAGGGTATGGACCACGGGCAAAGCAGCTCTAGGCTGATGAGTCTGACCCTGAAGCTGCTGTCAGCTGGAAGTTTATTGCTGATCACATTCTTCTCGGCAGCAAGTTCGATCTTGAAGGAGGACCTGGGTGGTGTATGGCTGTGTTTACCAGAGACCGGTTCTGAGAACCTCAGGGAAGTCACATCCTTGGCCCTGCCCAGTGGAGGTGTGCGAGGTGCTTCTTTGTGATATCTGCTGTTTCTCGCTGTTCTGAATTCTCTGTGTTTTTCTCAACCACCGCTTTGCCTCTTTCCCCTGATGGGTGTTTATTTAACTTGCTTTAAAGTCACTGGAGAAACTTGACTTACAGCTTTGATGTAAAGAGTGCCGGCGAGCCCCTCAGCATGTAGCTGTTCACACATGAACCGCAGCAAGGCCCAGCCCTGACCGAGCAAGAGGCCTCGTTTCTGGCCCTGGGAGGAGGCCCCAGTGTAATTGCATTCATAGCTTTCCGTTTAATTGAAACCTCTCGGCATGCCACTGCCAGTGTTCTCTCTTTCCACATTGCTTTTGTGGCTTGCAGGTTTACATGAAGTTCTAACTCCCAGGCTTTCTGTAAGCAAATAGGCCTAAGATTTCATTAATAATGTAGTTGTCTGCCATCTCCACTTCGGCACATCCAGAAGATAATGTCTCTGATATCTTCAGTGGACACTTCTGTCCTCGAAGCAATTTAATCAGGCCCAGCTGATGCCATCATTGAAAAAAGTCCACAGGCAAAACAAAATTATTTCTCTCTTTTTATATTACCTGTCTCTCTAATCATCTCGGTTAAGTTCTCCTTAGGACCATTATCTAATGAGAGGAAGACAGATTTTGAAATGCATATGACAGAAGCAGAACCCCAAATTATGTAATTGAACAAAGTTATTTACATTGAATTTTCAAAGAAATATCTACTTAAGGCCAAATGTCTACTTACAATTTAGATACTCTGAGCAACTAATTTAAAACAGTAATCTGTGTTCAAGAAGTTTTATACACTACTAGGTAATGGCAACTGTTTATTTTTAAAATGCCTACTGACATTTAGTGCTACCCAATTTGTTTTAAAAACTCAGTGCATGGCATGGCCTTTCCCAGTGTTCCGTTATTACTGGTATATAAAACTAAATCATTAAAGACGCTACGAACTATGGATAGTAGGAGACCACGCTCCAGAGAACAGAAGAAATTCCACCAGCTGCCACGGACGTTGTGTTGAAACTAAAAGATCATGATGTATACACACTCCCCAAATAACACTGCAGAGCATGGCAGGTGCTAAAATAAGGCAGAAAGGGATATATTTGACTCAGTTCCACTCTCAGCCTTAGCTCTGAGAGACAGAAGATTCCCTGACCAGAAAAAGGTCAGCCTCCCTCCTCTCCTCATATGTATGAAATTTTTTTGGTAATGGTACCAAATATAGTTCCTTTTCTCTCTCTCTCAAATTCCTAGTCCCGTCAGATATCCTTCCTCTTCTTTCACTTATGGCAGCAACCTGGTATTTGCATGGATGAAAGGAGGGGAGTACAGGCATGTGTGATGTCTCAGGATGTGTTTTTGCTTCAGCTAAGAGGTTGTATGTCAGGGAAGAAATAAAAAGAGTGCAGAGTGTACAAGAAGGGCTTTCAGGGTAGTGTGCTTGAACAAAATAAACCTCAGGCTGCATCCATTTTTCCACTGTAGTGAGAGACCTGAAGCCACACCAGAAGGCTCTGCACGTCGGTGTGTTTGTGATGGAGACCTGACCAGGATGCAAATAAATGGAGGGAGTCTGGAGATAATGTTCCCCTTCCAGCTGTAAACAAAAGGAAGGTCTGAATGGATATCACCTCGTTTAAGAACGAAAAACAAAACAACGTGAGGCCTATGAAATATTCTCAAATTTGCACTGTTCATACCATTATAACATAAGCATTTAAAAATGTTATTAGAAACTTACTTTAAACATCTTTTCATGGTGATATATTATACTAGGTGAATATACTAATATTTTCTAAGTTATTCCCCTGTTCTCAGATATTTGTATTATTTTTCACTAACATAACTTAAGATATGGCAACCAAATCTGTGATTCTAGTGTAATTAAAATTTTTTTGTGAGAATCCTAGAACTGGGATTATTCATAAGTGATGACTACTTTTTATGCTATCTTGCAACATATTGTCTAGTTGCTTTCTAAAATACTGTAGCAGTTTTTTGCCACTACCACCAATGTATGAGAAGGCATATTTTAGTGGACAGTTGCCAACAATGGGCTTCTTGTGTTTATTCTCTTTTAATAGTATAATTGGTGTAAATTTATATATTATTTTTGTAACCATTTCCTTAATTAACAGGAAGGTTGAACATCTGCAGTTATTGCAAGCAATAATGATTTTTTTCCCTTTTTGTGAAATTTCTGGTTGTGTATTTCCATTTATTCTCTAGTAAGATGGTACTAGGGAAGAGCCAATGGTTCAATTTTCTATCCAGGTAAAGGGAGAAGACAATTTTGTGGCAATTGAATGATAGGTTATATCTCTAAATTAAACCATGAAAGCCATAACACCCTTAGTATTTTTGAAGGTGTATTTTGATAACAAATATCTATGATGGAATATTAATAATTGTAGTAATCTTATCAACTGGTTCTATTTATTATTTTCCCTATGTGTGAGTGGTTTAAGTATTAAATAAAAATATTATTTCAAGGACGAACTATATTTTGTTTTGTTAAGAGACAGAAAAAACAAGACTTATAGGGACCGAGCTAGAGTTCGAATCCAACGTATGTGACTCCAGAGCCCAGGCCTCCAGGTTTCTGGGTTAATGCTTCACCACGTTCGCACGCAACACAAGTCCTCGGCAGGGGCATGACAACCTTTGTTTAGCCGTCAGCATCCTATAAATTTTAGCTGGTTTTCTTTTAAAAACATACTTATTTTCAAGAATAGAAACGTAAGATCAATCACTGCCCTAGGAAAACTAATAATTTTTGCTGGGATAAGAGTAAAACTAAGTATTATTCATAGAGAATGTTTGCAAGGGATTTCATTTCTTAAAAACTCTTTTTACATATCCATGTTTGCAACATATTATTAGATAAAAATGAAGTCTGCAAAGCACCATGTATTTCTGATCCTACTTTTGTTATAAAATATGTATGTCTTCACAAATATGTGCATACATATGGATAGTCAAATCATAAGCATGTATTTCAAAATGCACATTGGTGAGGTTATGGGTAATTTGAAAAATTTTGAAGTATGCCTTTATTAAAAAATTCAAGATTTTTGTATTTTATAATCATCACACTTAATATTTTTTATATTTTTAAAATAATTTAGAATTAAAGGCAAAGACTAGGCTTAAACATTTTAAAATGGCTAATATACTAAGTATATAAAGAACCTATGTAATTTTATCAGAAACACATAGGAAACCTATAGTGGAATGGTAAAACAATTATGACATTTGATCCTCAGGATAACCTAAAATAAATAGAACAGATTAAAAAAAAAATTTGTTACAGATGGAGATACTACAATTTAGAGAAGTTTGAGTGATTTTTCCCAAACTCAAACTGTTAATAACTTACAAAGCCAGAACTAGAATTAACATTTTCTGAATATGAATACACAGCTGTAGACCTTCATTTTTAAGAACAAACATAGCCAAATAAAGCAGCTGCAGTCCCTTGTAAGCAGAAAAATGAGGAGAAAATGCCCTGGAGAAAATGAAGTCAGAACTTGGAAAATCAAGTAGAGTTGGGAACCCCCCAGTTCGCTGTCTGCCGATGGGTGTGCGTTTTTACAATGGAAACAGAGGTGTGAGGACACCCTGAAAACCCAGGGGTGTGGTGCCTACGGAAAGAACAATTCCAGCTGGCCTGCAGCCTCCCCCGCTCCCGGAGAGCCAGTCTTTGCCGGATGTGCTCTGAATTACCCCAAGAGGACCAGCCACAACCGCGCTAGTGTGTCAGCTTCGGAGCCAGGCTTCCTCTTGACTCACATAATCATGGCCCAAACGCGCAGCCCCAGAGCCAAGTCTCCGTTCCCTACTCAGACATTTCTGTTGAAATGGTTAGTTACTTCAAACCCAGTTGCTTAAAATGGCTTGGTCTGCTTTATGGCCTTTTCACTACTCTCTTGCGTTTAGGTAGCAGCTTTCCTAAGAAGCCATCATCCTAGAGCACTCCTTGTTCTAGAGGGAGTGGCCCCCACGTGGATCAGGGTGGTAGTTGCTCGGGCTTCCTCAAGTTCTGATATGTTGTGTGGGATGAGCAGTTGGAGTTGGGTCCCGTCTTCGCAGTCACAAAATGGATCCAAATGCGCCAGGTGATTTAAGCTGAGATACACTCGTGTGGGATCCAGGAGGTGAACCCTGGAGGTGTTATGTGCTTAGCTGGCGTTGGTAGTGGGTATAAGGAGATATGCTTCTTTATGAAAGTTTGGATTCGTGCTGAGAAGGAGAACAAAATTACAATCCTTTTGTGTGGAGATTTTAAGATGGTTACAGTCTGACTTGGCCATAGGAGAGATAGAGGGAAGTGAAAAACAGAGTGATTTTCAAATAAATAATATACTATCGAGTGTCTTGGTAAGGGTGACAGAAAACTGTAAGTACACTGTAGTGTTTGTTTTGTTTTGGGGCCATTCAGCATCCATTTCAGTTTCTTTTGGTAATAGCACCTGAATTTCCATTTGGAAATGATATTTCTCCCCCAAAATACATTCTAATAGTCAAGAAAGGCCAGTTGGAAATTCTCTGCCTGAAATTTGAATTATGAGCAGAGTGATGAAAGGCTGTTAATTATTGGAGCTGACTCAATATAACATCAGTCCCTGGGCAACACTGTATTTCCCGCAGTCCAGTTTTTCACGTTCCATGCCTGGATTCCAAGCCTCGCTTCAATCCGGTGAGCATTTTTTTATCCTTCAAATAAATTCCCTGTTTGCTTTAGTTAGTCATTATATGGTGATCAGAACCAAAGGACCTTAACTAATCCACTAATACTTCGGATTAGGCAGAGTAATTCAAGTTGAGGGGTGATGTTCATAGAACTAGCAATATACTGAAACCATACAGGCAATTCTATTTTTTGAGAGGAGATTGAAGCTGCAACTCTAAAAAATTGAGATGCTTAGGAGTGGAGGTGGTCATGGAGGCAGGCACAGCAAAGTGATATACTTACTTGGTCATTTAGTGAGAGGTGGGCCTGAGAATGTAAGTTGATTTCTTTTTCCCTCCATTGTTTCATAATGAAAATATTTAAAAATCTATAACAAAGTTGAAGAAATTTTACAGCGGATGCTCCTATCTATTCTATTGTTAACATTTCACTGTATGTGCTTGGTCGTGTATCTACCCATCCCTCTAATTATCTATTAATCCATCTTATTTTTAATGATGCATTTCAAAGTAAATTGCAGACCTCATTACACGGACATTAGTGTATTATATCATGTATACACCATATATACGATATGAATTTATAGCCTTTTGATGTAAAACTCACATACAATGAAATACACTAGTCTTACGTGTTAATTTCCTGAGTTTTAACACATGTATACATTTGCCTGACCCAAACCCCTGTTAAGATACAGAACATTACTTTTACCCTAGAAAGCTCCCCTGTGTTTCTTCCTAGGAAATCCATGCCCCTCTACCTGCCCCCACTAAAGTCAGCCACTCTAATTTTTTATCATGGAGCTGATTTCATAAAATTGAGCCAGTAAGACATCAGCCTGGGTTGTAGAGGTACTAAAACATTACTGGAAGTAATATTTATATGGAGAAAATTGTATTTAGCAATCACTACTCTTGGGTAGGGTTCTGTAGGTAGTTGAAAAATGTTTTGCCTACATAAGCACATGGGGCGGGAGTAATTGGCTTCTGAGAAGCACACTCTAGTCACAGTCAGTGGGTCTCTGGCTCTAAGAGAAGGCAAGAGAGGCTGAGGGCTGTGACCCAGCATTCAGTCAGTCCCTCCTTTAAGTAAATGTTGCACACGTACCTAAATGATCCCTGTTTGAAGATACACAAATGACTAGCTCTTTGTAGTGTCAAATTATCTGTAAGCATCCTTAGCTGTCTCTGGGCCTGAAATGAAAGGAAAATATGTGCTAAATAAATGTAGAGCAGTTCTGTTTATGTTACTTTAATTACTAACAGGGAGACATACTTTTGTATCTTACTCTTGTCCTTTTATACAGAACTCCTGACTGAGAAGACTGGAAAGAGGGGGCAGAAGAGCATGGAGTTTTAAATTCACAGATGGTAGGCTCTGGACAATGGAAGAGGGTGGGCTGGGGAAGGTAAAAGGGCGGGGGGGGGGTCTGGTGAAGATAGAATATCCTCCCTTGGGCTTAGGTGCCTCTGGGACAACTTTAAACGTCCCAACATCAGGATCATAGAGGTGCCAGAAGGAGAAGAGGAAGAGCAAGACATTGAAAACTTATTTGAACAAATAATGAAGGAGAGCTTCCCCAATCTGGCAAAGGAAATAGGCTTCCGGGAAGTCCAGGAAGCTCAGAGAGTCCCTAAGAAGTTGGACCCAAGGAAGCACACACACCAAGGCACAACATCATTACATTACCCAAGGTTAAAGATAAGGAGAGAGTCTTAAAAGCAGCAAGGGAAAAGGAGACAGTTGCCTACAAAGGAGGTCCCATAAGACTATCAGCTGATTTCTCAAAGAAGCCTTACAGGTAAGAAGGGGTTGGCAAGAAGTATTCAGTCATGAAAGGCAAGGACCTACATCCAAGATCACTCTATCCAGCAAAGCTATCATTTAGATTGGAAGGGCAGATAAAGTGCTTCCCAGATAAGGTCAAGTTAAAGGAGTTCATCATCATCACCAAGTGCTTATTATATGAAACGTTAAAGGGACTCATCTAAGAAAAAGAAGAAGGTCAAAACTATGAATAGTAAATGACAACAAACGCAATTATCAACAACTGAACCTAAACCCCCCCAAAACAACAACAACAACAAAACCCCCCTACTCCAAAAACCCAAAGTAAGTAAGTAGAACAGGAACAGAATCACAGAAATGGAGGTCATATGGAGGGTTATTGGTGGGGAGGGGGAGGTGGGGGAATGGGGGAAAAGGTACAGGGAATAAGAAGCATAATTGGTAGGTACAAAATAGACAGGGGGAGGTTAAGAATAGTACAGGAAATGGAGAAGCCAAATAACTTATGTGTATGACCCTTGGACATGAACTAAAGGGGGTGGGATGCTGGTGGGGAGCTGGGTGCAGGGTAGAGAGGAATAAAGGGGAGAAAAAAATGAGAAAAATATTTTTAAAAAATTAAAAAGAAGAAGAATATCCTCTGTTATCTCTGTTTCTTTTTCTCAAAGAAGTTTCCATGATGTTCTGTGGTTGTCACAAATTGGTGAAACTCCAGATTTTGATGCTTTCTGTCTACTTTTTTGCTACTATTTCCTGCCATGAGCAGGAGAGTTATCTGACTACTCAGCATAATTCACTTTTAAACTTGTGCCCACAGGGACAGGAAGGCTTCTTAGTTCTTCCAAAGGGTTATCTTCACCTGAAAACAAAAATGTCTGTGGTTCAATGACATAGAACCTCACGTTTGCTAGGATGCTCATTATCAAAAAGATGAGATAACAAACATTTAATTCGGGACATATTTTCTTCTTTTATTCAGACCTTTTACCTAACTAGTTTATTAATCTAGTAATTTATAGATTTATCCTTTGGCATTGTCTCCAAATCTCAGTGACTGTGACTCATGGTACTTTGAGTAACACTATTATTATATATTTCATATTGTTTTAAACTGTATTGTGCAATCATAAGAAGTTCACTAGGTTACATCTTTTAAAGTGAAGTTAAATTTAATTAGAAAATTATTTTCGAAGGGTTCCAAAAGATGGCGCGGAGCTAGCTCCTGATGGGGTGTTTCGTTATGTTCCTCATCCTAGTCATTTTGGGTTGTCTCCACATGTTGCTGGTATAAACAACAGACTTTTGCACGTACTGTTTCCTGGTTTTGGCACTTTGGTACAAGTAGGAAGGGAAGCTACTAGTGAGGGATACTACTGTTCGCGGAGGAAGACCTGTGCCCTACCTCAAAATACGTAGGAAGAGCTAGTGAAGAGTGAAAAGGAAGAAAATAGTCCTTGAAGATGGTAAAGCGCCCCCACTGCCCGCGCCATGCTTGGCTGCTCTCCACTCAGCTAGGAACTCTAAACCGTGGGAGCCTGTCTTGCCGGAAGTATCTGCTGTCCTCTCGCAACTTTGTATTTCAAATATTTAAATACCTTAAATTGCTAAAAATATTATTTGCCATTTTGTACTCACGCTGCTGCCGTCTATTTTACCTCTCCCTCTAATTTTATGTGCGACTCCAAAACTTTTATATTATGCTAATGGCATAAGTAATATATATTTTTCATCTTTATTCATATTATCATAGATGAAGATGCCACATTTACTGTGCCTTCATCTACATTCCAATGTTTTTTTTTTAAAAAAACGAACTTATTAATGTCAAATATTTTGAAATAGAGCTGTAGACCAGTAATCATAGTACTGTGCAACAGGAGCACACAAAAGCATCTGGAAAAGTAGTTTCTGTCTCGCTGATTGCCTATTAAAAGAATTTATTGGTTTGTAACCCAGAGGTTACTGACCTCTACAGTTGTCAGAAGGAGCCCTTCCCTTTAATTCTAAATGAAAGACTCCGAGCCCTCATTATGCTTGACCACGGGAAAGTTGGGCTTCTCCCATTTTCTCCTCCCCAAGGTCCCCAGGACTCCCTATAGAATACTAGAGTGCTTTCCAGTTCATTCCTAGATTTCACTGCATAACTGGGCCAGCCACCTTCCTCGGGCCTGCATCTCTGACCTTTGGATAATAACTTATTATTTCTTAACTGACTTCCTCAGTTACTTCAGTTCTCCCTATAAGATTCAACCTAAATATGGACATAGGCCCACTGATTAATACCGGAGCTGTGACAATTAACCAGACTCTACCAACAGTGCCAGGTGATGAAAGGAGATTCAATCATACAGAAGAAAATACTGGATATTAGATAAGAGTATTTCTAAGATTTTTAAACTAATTTGTAAACTATTCCTCAATCCCAGGACCCTCCGGGGCATTTATCCTATTACTACCACCTTATCGCCAAGTTGCATGTTCCCCCAGTAGGGTACCTTTGACCTTGTGCCCTACAAGGGAGGCTAGGCCTGTAAATTCCTCCACAACCCAACAAAGGGAAAAACCCTCCCTTCTTCTTTTTGGAGAGAAAACTCCAAAGAATAAATCTAAAAATTATTTTTTTGTGTGAGTTAAGAGTTTTATAAAACAAAAATTTTAAACTCCGCATATTTTCTTACATGCACCAAAAAAAAAAAAAAAAAAAGGCCATAACCAAGCCCAGTAAGAAGGGCCCACAATAAGACTGCTTCAGTGTTCTAGCACCACATCTTTTTTTCTTTCTTTTTTTTTTTTAGGAGAAGAAATAACAAAACATTTTTAAAAGTCTTCCCAAATAAGTTCAACATTTCAACACGTGTTTTTCCTAAATATGAGAAGCTCCAGGCACTGTGTCTCTTTGGGGTGGGGCAAGAGTATATTGCAATTAAAAACAAAACATAAAACTTTCTTTGCAAAAGAAAGGAAAAAAGTTTCTTTGATTTCCTTGAATGGAGCACACACAGAAAGTGACGATTTCCCCGGGCTCCATCAGGACTGGAGGAACAGCAGAGGACAGGAGTGCAGGGATTTCTTTTTCAAGGCCCCGTCTTGGGAAAACCATGGTGTTAGGTCTTAGAAGCGCACACAGGTGATCTGTACTCCAGGTTAGCCCCCTGGGGTCTGGGAGCATCAGCACTTGGCCAGAGGGCTTCCGTGTTCCCTCCAGTTCTTGCTTTTCCATTGACAGTGGGAGGCTTGGTATGTGTAAGTTTGCGGGGTCCTGCTCCTGCTGCTTTGCCATCTGTGCCTGGACTCCACTGGCTTTCAGTACGGTTACAGCTTCCTGTGTGGCTGAAGGACAGTCTGAGTCCTCAAAGCCATAGCCTTTGCATTTGTTTGTGGCCTTGTCCAGTTTGGTCTTAGTGGAGACAGTCTTGCCATATGAAGACACAACTTGACAAGGTCCTGGTCAGTAGTGCCTGGTTGCAATCCGGGATGTGGAGGTTGGTTTTGCTCAGCTGGTCATTTCCGTTGCTCCCCTCGCTGCTGTTAGGGGTACTGTTGCTTGGGTTAGGTGGTGCCATCTGCTGAGACAATGACACATGTGGCTCTTTGCTATTCCTGTTATAGCCAAAAGTCTGGAAGTCACGGGTAGCAGCATTTTCTCTTCAATGTTAGGGAGCTGAAGGGGAGGGGAGGGGAAAGAGGGAGAGGGAGAGAAAGAGAGGAAGGGAAGGGAGGAGGGGGACGGAGGTAAAAATTATTATAATTAATAAAATAGCTGAGTAAAAGGCCCCCAAAAGAAAACTATGCCCAGAATTAAATCTTTTTAACTATTTACCATAATAAATGATTAAAAGGTATAATGAAATGAAAGTTTTGCCAAAAGAAAAAATGTAATGGTAACTTAAGAAATGTGGCAATCTAATAAAGTTATCAATAGAACAAGTTATTAATTCTATTATCTATACATTTCTTCTTCAGTTATACAATCGCCTTTGCATGTCTATGTTCTAGCTACGACACAGCCCTGGGAATATGTCCGTGAACAGGGCAGAGGCAGCCTCTGCCGCCGCGGGGGTTACTGTCTATATGGGAGCCACACATGAAAACATTCGCGTACCTAAATAATTACATGTCTAATTCAAACTGTGATAATTGCAGTATATAAGGTAGGGGCTACCTGCACATGTGAAATGAAGTGGGGGGCAGTGACACATCTGAGGAATTCAAAAGAGGCCGTGGTGCCTGAGTGTAGAGAAGGAGTCGGAAAGGGAACTAGAGTTGCCAAGGGAGGGAGGCCCTTGGTCATGTGGGGCCTTGTGGACCAAGTTAAAGATTCTGACCTTTATTCTGAGGGCCGCAGGAAGCCACTGAAAGGCTTTTTATGAGGGTTTAAAAAATATAATGACAGGAAACAACCTATATATCCAACAGAAGAGGGAAGGCTTTAGAAATTACAGCCAGTGAAATTACAGAGTGAAAATACTTTTATACTGAAAAATGTTTATTCAGAATTTTTAGTGACATGGGAAAATGGATAACTAAAGTAACATTTAATGTTAAGTGTAGTATCAACTCGTTAATATATGTGCATGAATACAAAAACTAACAGTGGCACTCTATGATTAAGGGTTTCAGTGAATCTTTTTTCTTTAATGTTTTTCTGTTTTTCCAAATTTTCAATAATAAATATACATTAATTTTAAAAATTTAGGAAAATTTTTATTTTATGTATTGTAAATAATTTAATTTCTGATCCCATCCAAATTGGTTGCTCATCATAGAACTTATTTATGGTGCCAGTAGAAGTAATATGAATATGGGTGAGCCTAACACATACACATATGTGTGTGTGTCTATGTGTAGTACTGCTTTGTTTCACTGAATGTTAAATTATGAATATTTTCATATCAGAAAATACCTTTCTAGAGCAAAATCTCATTTACCAAATGGTGTTCTAACTTATGGATGTTCTACATAATCAACTAACCTAATCTAATGGTACCTATAGGCAGTTCCTCAAATTTTAGTAGGTAAACAGTCTTTGAAGGATTATATTTTAAAAGAACTATGGATTCTCTCCCTCTCTCCTCCCCTCCCCCTCTCTCTAAAAAAAAACCTTAAAAAAATTAAAAAAGAACTATGGAAATATACAAAAATAAAATATTAAAATATGAAATATATAAGTAATAACTGATTAAATTCCAAAGGTAATGTAATTGAATATATACATAATTTCGGTTTCAAATAATGGCAGAAACTACAATAAAAAGAGTCTTAGCTTTGTTATCATAAGAAATGGAAACATTTACTATAAAAGAAAAACATAAAGTTAAAAGACAAACTGAGAAGAGAGAAACAAAGAAACTGAGATAAGTATTTGTAACCCATATAACAGGTTAAAATTAACAGCCACAACTTACATGTTTATTAGAAAAAAAATAAATACAGTACTTGATAAATGGGAATCAGTAAGGAATTTGCAATGCCCAAGAAAAATCTGAAAAAGTTTTCAACTTCAATACTGAAGGTATAAAAATGCTAATTAAAATAAATATAACAACTCATTGTGGTGGTCATTTCAGAGTATATACAAATATCAAATAGTTATTTTGTACATCTATAACTGATATAATGTTTTATGCCAATTGTATCTCAACTAAAAAATAATACAAATGTATCTTGTCAAATTAAGTACGATGAAGAATCATAAGACCCAGTGTGAACATGGACACAAGGAAAGACTTACTTGTTGTGAGAGCATAGGCTAATATAATTTTTAATGTCTATGAGACTCCCCAAATATTTGTTAATTGAATAAAAATGCAAGAAAGTAAGCTTATATGAATGTTTATTAAAAACAGTTTGTGAGTAAATAAGCAACATTGTTCACAAGAAGGTAATTTGCATTTTAGGTCAGACTAACCCCATTTCCTTCTCTGACAGGGACTCAGGCTGGTAGGTGAAGGGAATTCAAAAGACACTGTGTATTCTCACCTTCAGTAAACCGTATGACATTTACCTCTCCAATATGCTTGCAACTGATATGGAGTGATATGGCCTTACATAAATCTAAAAATGAGTTCTGTGGATGTGTGTTTTAACTGTCAGTTGTTGGGCCTTATTCTAATTCTATTGATCCTCTAGGATCAAGTCCAGGGAATTTTCGAGCTGCCCATGTGACTTTTAAATGCACAAAGATCTGAGCACCTTTGGGCTAGATACCAGAAACACAATGGAAACTAATATATAAGGGGCTGTTTATATTATTTGTATTTTGGGTCCCCTAAGACGTCCTGATAATAATTTTCATCAGTAACTTGGATCATGATCTAAGGATTGTACCTTACAAATTTTCATGTATCACAGAGCTGGCCAATACCTTGAATGATTGTGTCAAATACAAAGGATAGGACGGCCTAGCCTGAGAGGAGATCTGATGGAAATAAAAGTAAGGTCATATAGTTTATTCTAAATGTGAACTGCCAAGGCAAAGATGACAGAGACAGTTTGGCTTAGCAGCAATGGTTATTAATAGGTCATAAGGGCTTTAGTCAGTAGCTTCGTTTCAAGATGAGTCAACATTGTGAATTAGCTGTCCCAGGGCTAATACTATTTTAGGATACAATAATGTAAACAAAGTAATCAGAATGCCCAAGAAAAAAGGCCTTTGTTTTGTGCCAATTAGTTCACATGGGATGTATTCAGGTTAGGTGCCAAACTATAGGGAGGCTATTCATAAATGTATCTATGTTCAGAGAAGAAAATCAACAAGGCTGAAAAAGTGACTTGAAGTTGTGCATATTAGGATACATTGAAGGAAGAGGGATTTTTAACCTGAAATAGAATGTATTGGAGATGGGGATGCATAGAGTATTTAGTTTTTAATTTGCTGTTTAGTTCGACTTATTGTTTTGTTGTTATAAAAGTGATTTACATTATTTAAAAAAATTTTTTAAAAGCTTCACTGTGTGGGCTTTTAAACACTGTAACATTTTAACCCACACACATAATTTCATATCCAGGAGTGCTAATTTTATACCTTCAGTTTTATAATAGTTTCCAGATATTATTCTTATGATTCTCTCATATTTATTTTCCCAGATGAAATTTGTAATTATTCTGGCAAATGAAAAAAAAATCCAAGATTTTGATTGGGTCTGCATGGGATTTATTGATTAACTCAGGCAAGGTTGACATCTTTACAATACTGAATTTTCCTGTCCCAAATAAGACAGCTTTTATTTTATGCCTTTCTGCAGAGTTCTTCAAGTTTTAAAATTGAGATATAATTCAAATATCATCAAGTGTATATCAGTTAAATTATAAAATTCAGTGGATTTTAATATATTCAGGGAGTTGTGCCACCATCACCACTATCTAAATTCAGATCATTTTAATCTCCCTTAAAAGAAACTCCCTACCTATTAGCAGTCACTCTCCATTCTCCCAGCAAATACTAATATATTTTTGTCTGTAAATGGAAACATGCACTATATGGCTTTTTGTGTCTGGCTTCTTTCACTTAGCACAGTGTTTTCAAAGTTCGTGTGTGTGAAGCGTGTATCAGTACTTCATTCCTTTTCATGGCCAAATAACATTCTTTTGTGTAGATACACCACATTTTGTTTATCCACTCATTGGTTGGTAGACTTTGGATGATTTCCACTTTTTGGCTATTATGAATAATTCTGCTGTGAAGGTTGTGTGCAAGTTTTTGTGTGTATATGTATTTTCAATTTTCTTGGTATATATCTAGAAGCAAGATTGCAGGGTCATGTGGTTACTCTAACTTTCTGAAGGACTGCCAAACTGTTTTCTAAGGTGACTATACCACTTTACAATTCCATCAATGATGTGAAATGATTCAAATTTTTCCACACCAATACTTATTATTGCCTATTTTAAAAAATTACAGCTATCTCCTTGGGTGTGAAGTGGTATCTCATTGTGGTTTCCGTTGAATTTCTTGATGGCTAATGACATTGGGTATATTTTCATGCGCTTATTGGCACAGTTGTGTACTTTCTTTAGAGAAATATCAGTTCAAATATTTTGCCCCTTTTTCAGTTGGGTTATTTGTTGAGCTGTAAGAGTTCTTTGTATACCTTGGATACAAATCCCTTATCAGATTATGATTTGCAAATATTTTCTCCCATTCTGCGGGATGTCTTTTCACTTTCTTGCTAGTGTCTTTTGAATAAGTTTTTAAATTTTATGAAGGCCAATTTATCTACTTTCTGTTTCGGTGTTTGGGCTTTTGGTGTCATATCTAAGAAACCCTTGTCTAATTCAAGTCATGAAGACTCATGCTATGCTTTCTCCTAAGAGTTTTATAGTTTTAGCTCTTACATTTAGGTCTCTGATCCATTTTGAGTTAATTTTTGATGTGTAAAGTAGGGGTTCAAATTCATTCTTTTGTGGGTGAATATACAATTGTCTTAGCAATATCTGTTGGAGAGTCTTTTCTTTAATATTGAGTTATCTTGGCACTCATCAAAATCAATTGACCATAAATGTATGGGTTTATTTCCTGACTATCAATTCTGTCCCATTGATCTGTGTGTCTACCCATATTCAAGTGCCATACAATCTTGGTTACTGTAGCTTTGCAATATGTTTTATGAGAAGTATGAGAAGCATAGGTCCTCTAAGTTTGTGCTTCTGTTTTGACTCTTCTGGATTCTTTGAATTTTTATGTTGTTAATTTCTTCAAAAATAAAAAGCCCCTGGGATTTCGTTAGGGATTTCATTGAATCTATGGATTGATTATTGGAGAATTTCCATCATAACAATATTAAGACCTCATTTTAATGAAGCACTATAGTTTTCAGAGGTCATGTTTTGAATTTCTTTTTAAAAATTTATTTCTAAGTATTTAATTTATTTGATACTGTGGTAAATAGGCTTGTTTTTTGTATAATAGTTTCTGTTATCCTCATCTTTGTGCTATTGTTGTTGTATGTTCTGTTTCTATATATGATATAAATCCATAACACGGTGCTATTATTTTTGCTTTATTTAAATTGCCAGTTATCTTTCACAGAAATTGAAAAAGGAAAAAATGCCAAACTTTATATTTACCCAAATATTTACCATTTCCACTGTTATTTGTTCCTTTGCGTTGATACAGTTCTTCCTCTGAGATATCATTTCCTTAAGCATACAGAATTTCTTCAGTGTTTTTTATAATGCAGGTCTGCAGAATACAAATTCTCTTAGCTTTCCTTTGTTTTTATTTCATGGTCATTTCTAGAGGATATAGTCACTGGTTCAAGAATTTTTGGAGATATTTTTTATTTGTTTGCTTAGCATTTTAAAGATGACATTCTCTGATCCTCTATCCTCCATTGTCTGATAGAAAATCAGACATCATTTTTATCCTTATTTTCCTGTATTTAATGTCTTTTTTCTTCTACAGCTTCTTTTAAAGTTTTCTCTCTAATATACCTAAGCTTCAGTTTGAGTTTAGTTTATACTATCTGAGGTTTGCTGGGCTACTTGGATAAATAGGTTTTGTTTAACACCAGTTTTAGGAATTTTCAACCATTATATCTTCAAATATTTTTGACCCTTGCCCTCCTTCTTCTTAGAGTGTGGCTTTCACTTAAGGTCATGGTCAGTCCTTTTTTCTAGGACATGATGTTTCTGAAGTTTTCAACTTAATATCCATGGTTATCAACGAGGTCTATCAATACTGGCTGGACTAGAAATCCAACATCTCTCAGTTCCGTGTAAACTCTCTTGTCTCCAGTCAGCTCTTGGTCCTGTATTACTGACTCTTTGCTTGGCCTAGTGGGGTCTCATTCTGTGTATATGAGGTCTGTCCAGAAGCTATCCAGCCATGTAATAAGGAAAAGTAGAGACATTTATTGAAGAAGATAAAAGATACAACAAACATCGTATATAGGACAATGATGTCTCAGTCCCCTTCAAAGTAGGTACCTTGGACTCACACAGTTCTCCCAGTTGCCATGAGCTGCCCTGTCATATTTTCCTGAATCTCATTGACGGTCTGAAGTCTCTTCCCTTTCAAAGGTGATTTTAGTTTTGGAAAAATCCGGAAGTCACAGAATGCCAAATCTGGACTGTAGGGTGACTGAGTCACCTGGGTGATTGGATATCTGCCAAAAAACTGCATGAGATGTGATGCGTGAGCAGGTGTGTTGTCATGATGACACTGCCAGTCACCAGTCGCCTATAGCTACAACCTTCTGAATCATCTGAATAGTTTCCACGAATGAAAGTCCAAATTCTGTCATGGAACCTGCTTTTTCATGTTAAACATTTGAGAATATGCAAATTATTGAGTCAGACACATCTAGTTTAAAAAGGGCTAGCAAATTTAGATGGTCACAGGAGTAATCTAATAACATTAAAAACAAGTAAGAAGATCTAGATATAACTCCCGTAGATGCTGAGCTGTATGTATTTCCTTTGAAAACATGCTGGCTAAACAAAGCATTCTAAGTACACTTTTGACCTATTACGGTTCATGAGCCAGTGGTAGCAACTTCTGTTAAGCTTTGGATCCTGGTTTTGCCATCTTCTTCTCTCTAAGCTTCAGTTTCCTCCTTTGTAAAATCAGAATAATTGACACAACTCACAAGGCTATTGTATGGTTTAAACGAAATAAATGCAAACAACACTTGGTGCATAATATTCACTTAGTAAGCGAAGCTCGTCTAGTCAAGTGACTTAAGTCTTCTGGCTGCTGTGACCGATGACAACCTTCCCCAAAGAGACAGCTAAGACCGGCTCTTCCACACTTCTCATTTCTTTTTAATGAGTCAGAGCGTAAGTGACGTCCCCATCATGCTTTCCGCTTCCTCACTCTTGAACTAGCTGCTCTATATTTCCTTCCCTCTCAAACCCTTTTGCTCTCATCTCTAGAATTGCTGCTCCATAGCCAGTGACCCCTATCCTCGTATATTTAACCTATTGCCTGAGTACCCCTCTACTTCTTTGCTCTCAGTGAAATCTGGCTCTCGCCTGAGAAAGCTCTCATACGTGGCTGTTTATTCTCACAAACCCTGTATGCATGCCTTAGGACCAGAAGGTAGGGCTGGTGTCTTCCTCGTTTTTTAGCCACCTTCATTGATCTACCATCTTATAAAAAACTCTCTCCACGGAGGCTTTTTACATGAAGCTTTATTACCCTCTACCTTATTGCTCGCTATGATATGCCAACTTTCCCAATCATTTCTCCTACCATTCACCTGAAACGTTGGCACCTGGTTAATCTCCATCCCAGTTCCTCCCATCTTTTCACATTGCCTGTGGAGGATGATGGCACAGCTGACACATTCTGTGCCATTAACCCTGAGCTCCTTGATTTCTTCCTCAGTCACGATGCCTTCTTTCATTCCAGTTCTGCCATGCTCTCTCATGTTAGTTATCAGTGTTTCTAATTGATCCACTTACAAAGTCACATTACGTACATCGCTATGTATAACCACAATCTCCTTTTCTTCTAGTTGCTTGTTCAACGCTCCTCCAGAATTTTATTTCACCTCTTCAAAACATGTACTCCCATAACTCTTCTAGCTGCTGCTGCTTCTTTTTTTATTTTCCCCTTTGTCTTCAGGTTAGAGTCTAAGACTCATGAATTCAAAAATACTCTCTCCGGCAGCCAAAATTCTCTTTCGCTTCTGTTTTGTTCATCACCTTGGTCTGGCAAGTCCATGATCCTAGCTGAATCTACTTATCCGTCCCTCCCATGTCTGTACCAAGTGCTGCAGGAGGAAGTCACACAATAGCTGACAACGGTTCAGCTATAAAATCATAATTTATTTACCCATTTTCCACAACGGGTATGTCAAAACTCCTTAGTTTCCTCCCACTCTGAAGTTTTGTACCACCAGAGTGATGAAATGTGGGCCCAGCATTATGGGAGATGTAGACAGAGGCTTCTAGTCCAGGCCAAGGGATGGATATCCAGCTTCTGTTAATAAACCCGGGCAAACGTGTGATGATTCTCCAGTTCCGGTTTACACTTGAACTACAGAGTCCCAGTGCTCAGTTTTCCAGAGTGAATCCAGTTCTGGCTCAGCAGAGCATTTGAGTCTTACGGTTTCAGTTTCCTGCCCCAAAGGGCATTAAAATCCCAGCCCCAAGGACCTGTGTCCCCTCTGGGTCCTCTGTGCTTCCTGACTCAGTTTCCACCAAACACTATGGGTTCCTTTTCTGCTTCTCATTCCTAAGACCTCTCTCCTTCTCTCTCTTTGTCTCTATAGTTTAACATTTTTATTTATAATTTCATGTAGCATTTATAGTCATTAGGAACTGGAGAGGATGATTTGCAGTGCGTGTATTTTTCCATCTTGACAGAAATCTAAACTTCTCTTGTTGCAGATGCACTTTATTTGTAACAGATGTAATTTTATATTTGTTGGTGTGAGTATTTGATTTGATTAATGTCTATGTCCTCCATCGGATTCAAGGCTTTGTTAGGGCAGAGACCATGTCTACTTTTGCTCACTGCGTTTCCTCAGTACAGCGCAACTCTCGCATTTTATAGACATTCGGTAATTGATTAAATGAATAATTTATTTTTATTATTACATATGTAACAGTGCCTTTTAGCATCCTAGACCCATGCACTTCTTCGAGCATTCCCCTTACCTCATCAATCTAAAATTTTCCCTCCCCGAAGACTCCTGCTGTTTGGATCAGGCCTTTCTCATCATCTGCTTGTCAGCTTCAGATTGTCCTCCGTATTATCACTTGTGGTTGTAAAAATACACTCTCCTTATCTGAAACCAGCCTGGAGTCATTTACGATGCCTTTGGTCACAACACACAGAGACACAGTTTAATTTGCCTTAAAAGATAAGGGAGTTTGTAACCCACATAATAAAATTAAAACATAGGGTAGCTTCAAGCATATCCCTCAGGGATGATTTTGTTTTTCTGTAATTTCCTTGGGCTCTGCCCTCCTCTTGGTATTGGCATCATCCTTAAGCTGGTAGCAAGGTACCAAGACATGATAATATCCAAAGGAAGAAGCGGGGCTGGGTTTTCCCCCTGTGTCTCTCTTTTATAGTAACAAAAATGTTCCCAGGAGCTCCCCAACAGACTTTCCCTCATAACATGAAGACTACGTTACAGACCTAGCCCTAAACCTATTCTTAGTAGTGAGGCTGCGATGACTATGTGTAGCTTGGTCTAATTATTTAGAATGGATTGGAAGTTGAGGGAGTCAACCATTTTGACTTCCATAACTCCACCTTTAAAATCTAATTTGGAATTCTAATCCCGATTGCACTTCCTATTCTTTCATCTTTTTCACTTCTTGACCTCCATTCAACCTCTTCTTTGTCTTTATTGAACCCTGTAGTCTATCAGTACAACTCCTTTTTTCTAATAAATCAGCCCTCAGCCGGCAACACTATCTTCCGTTCTTAATCTAACAAGCATTTCCACAGGACTGTTCAGCACATTCTATTCCTTTGCCACAACTATGCTTCAGCCACAACAAGCAGATGAGTCCTCAGTCAGCCCTAGATTACCATAACAATTAGCTTTCATCATTCCTTGTCTCAAGTTGCCAAGCCATGCTGGCAGAAATGGCATAGTTCTACAGGTTTGTTTGTAGATGTTAATCTAAACATCATTCTCACTGTCAAGCAGCAGTTCCTTTCTTCTTTCTGACCGATTCCTTTTATAGATAGCGGGTTGTATCCTGCCTGATTCACTAAGCTGTGTGACCTTGGGCAAGTCATTTAGCCTCTCTGAATCTCAGTCACTCATACTCTCTAAAAGGAGAACAACAGTAGCTACATCATAAGATTGTTTTAGGATTAAAAGGGTAATGTATGCACGTAAAGCTACTTGCACACTGCTGGCACATGCTACTCAGTTCACGGTAACCTTGTCTGCATGGCAAACCCTAACTAACCAGTGCTCTTCTTCTTGTGTCCTCTGCCTTGGATCTGCTTTCCTTCCCCATCGCTGCCCACCCTTAATTGTTCTGATTTTTCAGAGACCAGCAATTGTGGATCCCCTGGCTTCCTTTCATCTCCACATATACCAGGAACTATGTTTATTTTTTTATACCTGAAATGGCTAGCGTGACACATGAACATATCCAGTGTTTATTCCACTGAATTTTAAATGTTCTTATTTTTTATGTTGATTCCATGAGATGAGTGAAAGATAAAAGGGCAGGAATCACAAGGCAATAGTTCAAGATTAAGCTAAATATTTGCTCCTGATAATTGCTGGAGAGAAGAAAACACTGCTCTGGTATTCAAAACCTGCCTACAGGAGACTTGGGAATCAGGAGATGTCTAAATGAAAAGATTCATTTAGCTCTGATAACTAGCAACATAAACAAAAAAGAGATGGGTAAGTTGGCTTTATTTGTAAATAACATTTATGGCCTAAATAATTCCCCTTCCATGACAGAGACTTCCCTGCTCAATATTGCAACATCTCTCAAACACAAACAGTAAAACCACATGACTACAGACAATGATCAGTGTGTTTTATGATAGCAATACAGAAGGAGGGCACACGTGTCCCTCATAACTAAACACAACCGAGCAAGCAAAGTCATTTTAACTGTTTGGGGAAGGACTTGGGGTATAATAAATATGTTTTTTTAACATTACCCAAACTAAATTTTTATGGTCCATTCTGACATTAAATTAAGTTCCTTTTCATGAAATAAGCTTGGATTTAGGAGAGAACATTAGAATGATATTATTTTCTTGAGGATATTTACTCTAACAGATGTGTTTAAGCTAAGATCTTGGTATAGAAATTGAGATTGGGAATTTTAGTAAAGGAAGGTTGTGGATTCAAACGCCTTTGAAAAGTCATTTTCTCAGTAACCTTTTTTTTTAGATTTAATGGATATCAAGAATATCCATTTTATCTGGGTTCCTTAGAGGTGAGTATATAGACTTTCATGAGCCACTGGTCTTCATTGGATTTTTAAGAAGGGAAGAGGCCTCTGGTAATTTCTGAAATGTGAGTATTTTGGCAAAGCGAAATCAAACTGGTTGTGAGCCAAATACCTTTTAAAAAAAGTCTTCGGGAGATAGCTACCTTCTACGTGAAATTTCATGTACGTGTTACAGTGATCCATCTTCAGCAACGTATCTTAAAAAAAATACATACAAATGCCTGGCGCAGATGTGCCTCACCCTGACCGCACTACTCTCTGTGGATTTATAGATGACCCTATCCATTATCATGGTATGCCGTACAATGTTTCTTCTAAGAAATTGTGAAAGAAGTAGGTCAAAGGGTATGTGCCCAAGAAATTCACTGTATTACCATGTACCTAACCCCTACAAGTGGTGAAGGACCCATTTAAGGGAGTTGGGAGACAAAAATCCTGCAAATGAGGATGCTATCCTGCAGGATGAAGCATATGCCTTAATATCTTACCACATAATTCTTTAGGCTTTTGAAAACATCTGGTCACTCTTTCTATCTGGACTGTAAGATTTAACTTGTTCTAGGCTGCCCCTTCAGCTATTTGAGCATTCTTCAGGAACTCTCATTCGTGTAGAAACAAAAATCATATATCTAAAGTACCTCAAGTACCACATATTGGTTACAGTCAATAGCAAAAACTTGTTAAAAGTTTTCAGTAGTCTGACCAAAACATTGCTAACATTTCTCAGTACTGTTGTGCTAACGTTAGTGTCGATTTCTTTTTACATTTCATTGAAATGTATGTATACTCATGAATATTATTTATTCATTTAAAATATATTTTTATTAGTGTGAATTGTCTCCTTAGATCCAATTCATGCTTTTTGTGCCTTAATTCAAATTTGTTTGACATCGATATTGTGGCAATTACTTTATTTTTGCTAGTATTAGCTAGATGTCTTTGAGTTTATCTTTATTGTAGCCCTTTGGTATTATTTTTGCTTTCAGTTTATTTCATATAAGTGGACTATTACTGGGCCTTCTTTTCTGAGACATGTGAGAGACTTTTTATATCCTAGGGAAAGTGATTCAGTTTATATATATTATAGTTATTTTTTCTTATCCTGGCACTTTTGATACTTTTCTATTTGTCTTTTTTCATTTTACATTTTTCTTGTCTTTTGCTCTATAGACTATGTTTCTTTTGCTTTTCTTCCTGCAGTGCTTTGGAATTTTATTAATGAGTGCTTTGACATTTTTTGAAAGCATCTTTTATCTTCTATTTCTTTGGCTATCAGAGAGTTGAGTATGAAGCAGTGCCCCCCCCAACAAATTATTTTATTTTACTTTTTCTTCCTCATGTTAACTACTTGTGTTAAAATAATATGGAGTCATTAATCTGAATTTTTCTAAAAAGTTCACATAGATGGTACATTACTTACCTGAAAGTATGAATTTCCTGCCTTCACTGTGACAAGCAGTTTGGCCGTAATCATTTGGATGTAACTGCTGATAGTCTTCTGATATTTTATTGGTATTTTATTGGTTAGTGTGCATATATGATGTTATCAGGTAAGACGCAGAATGACTATAAAGAATCAAAAACATGGTACTTAAATTCTACATGAAAGGAGAAAGGGGAAAGAACTGGGAGTGTGGAAAATCTAATCAATAAGTAGAATAAAAAATGGATGTGTTTCTGCAGAATGCACCAGAAAAAAAGGGTGATGATAAAAAAAGGGAAATCTTCTTGAAGAAGACAGACTCAAAGATTCCTCACGGCAAAACTGGCGACCCTATGTACAAGACTCAGGACAAGTAGGAACAATTAAGTTGCAAGATAACAAAATATCCCTGAGCAAAACTAGTTGTAAAAATCTGCAACCAAACACATCTAAGAAAAGTTTTTCAATGATAAGGATGAAGAGGAAAATCCTTCACGTTTCTAAGCAAATAAAAGAAGTAATTGAAATTGGAAGGCACTTATGTGATTTAGTTTTGATTTGTGATCAGTTTTCATTGTTTTTCTGGTGCCATCATAGTCTTTTTTGGTAAGAAATGGACAGCTAAATGGGGAACTGCTCGCCAGATATCATTATCATCCAGAAGTGTTTTACCACTAGAGAAAGCTTTTGTTGTTGGTTTTCTTTTTTGAGATTTTATTTATTTTTAGAAAGAGGGGAATGGAGAGAGAAAGAAAGGGAGAGGAACACCGATGTGTGAGAGGAACGTCAGTCATTTGCCTCTTGCACGCCCCCAGCTGGGGAGCCAGACTGCAACCCAGGCATGTGTCCTGACTGGGAATCCACCTGGCAACCCTTTGGTTCGCAGCCCGGCACTCAATCCACTGAGCCACACCAGCCAGGGAAGGTTTGGTCATTTTGAACTCCATTAACTGTCCGAGATACAGCCATTACTCCTTGGAATTGGCCATTACTGACCAACAAATGACATCAGTGCCCTTTTACTGCCTCAAGGTTTCCTGTGGCTTCTACTTATTTCATTATAGAGATTACAGGTTCAAATTAGAAGCGCAGAGTACTGAAGTCCAATGGGATGAGCTTCAAACTCTATTTGCAACACTGAACAATCATCTATAAATAAGAATGGAAAAAATCTGCCTTTTATATAATTTCCCTAATTCTTGTACACCTTTGTATATATACTGGCCTAAATTGATGTTATGCATCTTGTTCAAACTGTTGCGTTAAGGATTTTGCCCTTTAGGCAGCTTGGTATACAAGTCATAGGTTAATGCTTTTTTTAAAAACGTTATTTATTTATTTTTAGAGAGAAGGGGAGGAAGGGAAAAAGAGAGGGAGAGAAACATCGACTGTGAGAGATACATCAATTGGTTGCCTCTTGCACGCCCCCATCCGGTGCGGGCACTCAATGCACCGAGCCACACCAACCAGGGCTTAGGTTAATGATTTTAAAGTCTTAGGCTTCACGGGGTCTGGAGTTTTGCGAATCTCATAGAATAGTCACGTTCTCCCAAGATTTGAAACGTTAGTCTTTGGACGGAGACTGAGTCTGCTGACCAGGGTAGCAGCAGTTACTACTCATCATCGGAGACTTGGAGAAGACAGCTTCCTTCTAGCAAAAAAAAGCAAACAAATTATAAAAAATCTCAACCCTCTAAGCTATCTCATCTCTGTGTGCATTTTAGCAAACAAGTCACATTGAGGGGCGGAGGGGAGCATGCTATCAGTGGGAGGAGATCTGCACCTTATCATAATTTCTTATGAAGTTTTAGTACTTGAAAGTACTTTGAAGTTTCAGACAGTATGGTATAACCTGGGGTGAGAGGAATCCCTTGCAAACTCTGCTGGAATGCTGACCTGGGAAAGGAATTGTGACTCAAAGGCATAGTTATAGAATGTACTCTGTCCTGGGGCCAGAGCATATGTGTCCAAATCCTGCCCCTAAATAGTTGCACGTACTGATTCGCTTCTCCTTTCTTCACCTGTTTCCTCATCTTTGAAACCAAATGGCTGAGCTTTGCTCGCTATAAGGATTAAAGAGTAAAGCATATACAGCGCTTAGCCCAACAGGGGCTCAATAAATGTAACTAGAACTCCCTCCTCACTTCAACCTCATGATAGACATTTGGGGTGGGGATGCTCTTAGTTAATTCTGGGAGCAATTAGGAAATTGCATCCTATGGGTCAGACTTAATATTTGTTTGTTTTATGGAAATGCATGTGGCTGTTGTGTGTGTGTATTCAATAGTTAATTATTGGGCATTCTGAAGAAGAAAGACATGCCTGTAACTAATGTGCATAAGGCAGCCTTGAAGGGGATCTGCAGGGGAGCACCCTAGAGTGAACAATTTTCCTATGGTCACACCAAGACAAGCACAGAAGAATCCCTCTTGGGTAAATGTGGAAAGTGGCCACCGAAAAGGAGGACAGCTTATGTGCGTTTAATATGTCAGATCTGGCACTGCTTCAAATACTGCTTAATACATTTCTCAGTCAAGTAATATTTATAGATACTTTCTGCCCAGGATGGAACTAGAATAAAGTTCCTGTCTGTCAGATGATTGCAACCTATGATTGCAAATCACCTGTAGAGGTGCTTGGATAAAGATATGTACATGAAGCTTTGGTTGTACATAGGAGGGACTCTTTTAGGTCATGGGGCATCAGGGAAAGCTTCCTGGAGGCAGTGACACCTGAATGTTAAAGAATGAGCAGGAGTCAGTTAACCAAAGAAGTGGACAGAGGAAACTCATTGAGGGGCACTGTTGGAAATATGTGACCAGACCCTGGGGACTGAAGCATGGGTGGGCCAAGTGTTCAAACATCAAGATGGGCATTTTCCAAGTATAGTGTTCAATAATTATTTATTGAATGATGAATGAGAGATTTTTGTCAGGTGCTTTGCTTAAACACAGATAGCTGTTTTCTACTGCCTTTATGATCAGCCTATCTTATGACTCTCTTAAAAGAGAAATGAGGTTAGTTTACCACAATTCATTTTTTATGTAACCATGATGGTTTTAATGATTACCGATTTGTTTTTCCATGGTTACAAGTTGTCCTTTTAATTAAGGCCAGTAATAAAATTCCTTAGTCTGGGGCTTGCAGAAACTATCTTTTCCAATACTGGAATTACATTTTTCTCACATTTAAATATTTTTCAAAATTCAAAGATGTACTGATTTAGAGATTTCATCAATAGGTTCGCTTGTAACTTGGTATATAATTATTATTAGCCAACACTTTCCTCTGTGTTGATCAGGATTAGGTCCAGAAAGGGAATGCTTTTGTAGAATAATGTAAAAGGATTTGAGAATGAAATTAAACCTAGCTTTGATGTCTAGTTCTCTCACTTATCAGCTGTGTAACTTTGAATAAGTAACCTCTGTCTGAACGTCATAAGAGAATTAAATGTGATAATACCTGTAAAAGCAATTATTATTTTTCTTTTTCTCTCTTCTCTGAATAGTTAGGTAGTTCCATTGATCTCTAATTTTCCCACCAAAAATTTTTTAAAAAATTTAAGGAAAGTTATGCCCAGTTGTCCCATTTCACTATGTTGTTTATTTATCTCTTTTATATTCTATTTTATTTCTTCTCTGTATTTCAATCCCTTATTATATAATTCATTTTATACTAACACCTCACTGCTTTGATTACTTTATAAAGTATTTCAATGAGGAATATTGAAATTGTTTGTTGGAAACTTAAAAAATGCAATAAATCTAGAAATCAATTTGAAAGTCATTTTAAGACTTTATTGATAAATTGATCATCTCTCTATCTACATAGATAATGCAAGAAACTCATAATAGTTTCTCATTTTACATGCATAGTTACAATACTCTTCATAACCCACAAAGTAAATATTATTGTACTCCTTTTAAATGGAGAAACTGAAGCTCAAGGGGACACAATAGCATGTCCTAGATTGTACCTAGAAATTGACAGAGCTAGGTTCAAGCCAGGCCCTCTCCTATTATACTGCATCCCTTCTTTCTTAATGCTCTTTATTCTTTTCATGTTTTATGCCTTTAGAGTTCATGTAAATTTAGCCTTAGCTTTGTTCCCAAGGTTTCTGTGGCTGTTTTGAGAAATTTGCAAATGGCCTGTACACCCAGTACCAGATTTATTAAATGTTACTAACATGTCCTGATTGCTTCAGATATTTTTTTTCTATTAAAGAAGTAAAACATTACTGATAGAGTTGAAGGCCATCTTTTCTTTTTTTCCTCCCTCCTGAACTAGCCAATATCTTGAAATTCTCCTGTATGTCTTAAATCTTTTATCACAAATGTGTATATATATAAACATAGTGACGAAAGATGAATAATATAGCCATTCCTCATATTTTCATATTTAAAAGAATCAGACATCATTGCAAAATGAACTAATTCAAGATGAACCAATAAGCAGATGTATCATTTAACAAAAATGTGGGAGGAAAATATAGCAAAAGCATTATATTTAAAACAGATGCTCTAGTATCTCAAGTGATTCAAATAAAAGAAAATTTTAAATCACAGAATGAAACAGGAAAAATGGTCACTTAAAAAAAAACATTTGTGTTACTTTATATTTCAGGAGGGAGCTATGTTAAAATATTTACTTTGGTTACAGCTAATCAAGTATGGAAAAATTGGTACTAAAGGAGGAAATGGAATAAAAAGAAGCCCAATGAGGCTTTCATACACTTCGCATCCTAAGGACTGTGATATTTCCTGGCGTATTAGTTAAAGGCTCTGTAGCCGGAGAGGTTGCTGATGAAACAAATCAGTACAGGCCATTTCTCCTTTGTCTAATTACACTTCCTGAATCACGGAATTTAAATTATGCATGGAGATGCTCTGTCAAAACAGGCTCTCCTGCTTCTCAAGTAATTGAAAGCAACTGGATGTTTGCCCCTGGCCTGCAACATCTGGGAAACTTCCATGTTCTTTCCCCCAAGTGTATAGACACATAAAAGCAAATATCTCTAGTCTTCCAGGTAGATTTCAAATTTCCCTTATTCAACATTTTGTTGACTTTTAATTTGTTGCCAAAATTATGTCATAGACATAGCAAAATAAAACTGAGGTGAAGGGAGACATAGTTTAAGCTCGCCTACAATTCATGTTTCCCTAGGCCTTGTGTTTACTCTGGCCTCCTGTCTATGCTAAGTACATGGCATTTTGGGGTTGTTTCACTTGGGTTTAGGATTCTTTTGTGGAATGCAGCCACTAAATCATAGCCCCAGGGAACCAGGACAGATAAGAATGGAACTCAGGTGAGTTCCGCCCCAGAAATTGAGACATGCCTGGGCTTTCAGTATTCTGAAGCTGAGAGGGTGCTTCTCAAACCCCTGCACTGTTTCTCTAAGACGGGTCCAGTCTCCTTTTTACCTTGTTTTTAAGTGAGGTAGAAACTGTTACTACAATTACAAGATACAAGGGATCTTACAATGTACAGGTCTGTAAATATTTTGATTCTTTATTGCAAACAGCTGTAAAATTGTACTAGCAATAACTCTCTCTACTTAAGCCATAATGCACCTGTTTTCAAATATCTTGTTTTGTTTGAAAATAATTTAGAGCAATTCCATAACCATTTTAGGATACTTAGGCAAAAAGGAAAGTAAATCAATAGTTAAGTTCTTAATTAATCAATAGTTAAACTGGCATATGTTCAGCAGATATGTTTGAAATTGCTATTGGTAAAGTTAAGGTTTTAGGGATTATTTCTAAAAAGAATAATTTTTTTAAATGGCACTGAACAATGAAAGAGTGGTTAAAAAATTCTCCCTACACAATTGGTAGGCTTTTTAATAATATAAAGAGAAAATAATAATAATATAAAAGAAAATTTTAAATCACAGAATGAAACAGGAAAAATGGTCACTTTTAAAAAAAATTTGTGTTACTTTATATTTCAGGAGGGAGCTATGTTAAAATATTTACTTTGGTTACAGCTAATCAAGTATGGAAAAATTGGTACTAAAGGAGGGAATGGAATAAAAAGAAGCCCAATGAGGCTTTCATACACTTCGCATCCTAAGGACTGTGATATTTCCTGGTGTATTAGTTAAAGGCTCTGTAGCAGGAGAGATTGCTGATATAATAATATAAAAACTTGAGCTTTGAAATTGAGCGTGAAAACTAAATATATATCAGAAAAAAGAATGATTGATTTTCAAGGTCAATATCATGAAAGAGAAACAAAGAAAGGAAAAATATCACGAGAGAAAGAAATTTTAAACACAATTTTAAAAACTCAAATTTTACAAATAATTCTTTTAATCCTGAATATTAGTCCCTAGAGGAATGCGTGCCTATTAGAAAGAAGAGTTCCCAGCAGAGAGGGAATATCCAAGCCTCTCGGCAAAAATCATCTCCTTCGTTGGCCTGTTGTTGTCCTAATCACCTTCCCTGGCTCTATTTGACTTATTTAACTTCCTGCCTGAAATGATCATCATTTAAAACCTCTTTGGTGAATTAGACATTTGATGAGAAAACATTAAACTAAAAGTACCTCATATTAGACTGAACTGTTTGTTCTTTTGAAACTTTTTCACTGTTACAATGTTATCTCATGATTGGGCCTCCTGCTTCCCTTGCCTTGCCTTTCCGTTTTTTGCCTCCTCCTTCTTAAAACCCCAACTTGAGGACTCTCTCCTCCATGAAACCTTTAATAACATTCCTCACATGCTTCCTTTGCCTCTCTCTTTCGGCCAGAATAATGACCTCTTCTTTTGCGCTTCCACTATACTTTTTACAGACCGTAATTGCATCATTTATGACCATTGACTCATGTTGGATTACTTGTAAAATGCACTGAGATCTTGGAGAATAATAATTTTTTTTTAGTTTGTCTTATGGTAGGTTCAACATAACGCATGTTCATGTGTGGGTAACGGGAAGGTGAAGAAAAGTCCCGGGTCTGACATGTGGCCCAGCAGCCTAGCTGATTGTAGCTCTGGAAGCTTGAGTGGAAGGACCTCTTCCAAACCAATTTAGAGAGGAATTGGGAGTTGCTATTTAATATGTAGAACTTTAGTTTTGTAACATGAAAAATTTCTGAAGATTAGTTGCATAACAACGTGAATGTGTTTAACACTACTCAACTGTACGTGCATTTAGAAATGGTTAAGAGGGTAAGTTTTATGTTTTGTGTATTTTACTCCAGTTAAACATAAAAATGAAAAAAACTCCAAAAACCCAAATTTGTGAGGCAAGGAAGAGGACATATGAACACAAGACATCATAAATGACCTAAAGATCCCTGAGCTGTGCCATGTGGGAGCCATAGTCACGGCAACTGGCTGTTCGAACTTGTCTTTTTCCTTTTTGGCGCAAAATGTTTTGCAAATTTTGTCTTGCTTGATTTTCTGAGCAGCCCTATGAATGGAACACATTTTTTATCCTCCACTTTAAAGACCAAGAGACTAAGATGAAAAGAAGTGATTTGTTTTTGTGAAATGAACTGGGGATCCCTGGGCCCTGCTGCTGAGCTCGGTGTTCAGCTGTTCTCTGTTAACCATGTGGGATGGGCATGCAACCTCTTGGTGACTGGTCCCACCTATGATGCTTCAGGCTCAGAGGAAGCCACCCTGCACTCACTTTCCACATGGGCTCTGTTGGCTGGTCCAAAATGCTGTCAATAGGATGTCACTGTGGAGCAAACAAGAGAGGAAGCATTTTTTCTCAGGGATGGCAACTGTCTTCTCTCAGGACCATAATCCTCTGAAGTGGTTGGTCTCGTATTTTTGGTGGCCAAACATGGAAATCTGTAGTGAGGGTCCATTCCCCACTCACATTCCCTTGATGCTGTCAAAAAAAAAAAAAAAGGAGCATGGGCCGTGGTGGGTAATGGGAGCTTGAGTGCTTTGCTTGTACAGCATCAGTGTTCATATCTATTTGTCCTTGCCTGCCTGGCCTGCCCTCAGGTCCCACTGTTATACAGGGGACTTCTGAGTGGGAAAATGCCCTGGTGTACATTATAAATGCCACTTTCCAAGCCAGGCTTAGCTGAGCCCATTGCGTCGCAGGATTCCAAACTCTTAGCTCACAGCCTTCTCCGTCGCGCCCAAACATGGTCCACCTGCGCTTCGGCCGATGTAGGCCACTGCCACACAGCTCCCACTAAACCAACTCAGAGAAGTCTAACTTTGAATGCCCACCAAAGTGCAGTTGGGGGAATACGGCAGAGACCTTTAATTCTTCCCTTTGGCTGCCTACTTGGAGACCATGTCCCCAGCCTTTTGGGAAGCTGGGGGAGGCCATGTGACTAAGCATTGGCCAATAGGATGTTAGCAGGAGTGGTGCATGTAACTTTTGGGTTGGCTGTGTTTAAGAAAGTCGCTCTGCTTCTTCTGTGTCCTATTCCCATGGACCTGTCCAGTGAGCTATCTTCAGCCACGCTGACTTGGATCATAATCTAATCAGGGATTCTCTTTTTTTATTTTTGGTCTCAGGACCTCTTCAAACACTTAAATATTATTGAGGACCCCAACTAGCTTTTTTTTTTTAAATGGGTAAAATGAACATATTTAAAAGTGGAACTGAAACAATTTTATTCGTTATTAAGTCATTAAAAATAACTAATAAACCTATTACATAAACATAAATAGCACATTTTGAGAAAACTACCATAACCCCATTTAAAACTTTTTAATTCTGTATTAATTCGTTTCATATAATAAACCTTATACATGTTAATACAAGTAACATTTTAATTAAATATAACTATATTTTCCAAAACACAATAATTTAGTGTGAAGAGAGGAATTGTTTTACATTTTTGCAGATCTCCTCATGTCTAGCTTAATAGAAGACAGCTGGATTGTCACATGTGCTTCTGCATTCAATCTGTTGTGGTATGTTCGTTTGGTTGAAGTATATGAGGAAAATCTAGACTCATACAGATAAGTAGTTAGAAAAGAGAGGAATGTTTTAGTAGCCATTTCAGAAAGTTTTATATTTCTTTGATACTACGTTAAATGACAAGTTATACTTTCTTAAAGGATAGTTGCAATGTGTAATCTGAAACTACATCAAGTAACTTTTATAATCAGTTATATGAAGAATCTATTGGTCTCTTTTGCACTTTGAATGGATCTTTTACCCATTCATGATGTTACAATATTGGGTCACTGCGTTATGTCGACCTTTCAAATGTTGACACATTTTATTATACAACATCAGTACATCCCAACCATTCATTTCAACACCAATCTTTGAAAAACATTTTAAATGACTTTAAAAAACAGAAACATCTTTAAGTACTGGGAAGCAGCCATGTGCATGATACAGGTACCAATGTTTCAAATTATAATTTGTGCTTGAAAGCCCAAACGTTGTAACTGGCAACAAATACAGGTTTGCTTTTTTTTAACTTTCAAAAAGACGTCTGTCAAACACCCAAATCTAAATAAGAATATTTATCTTACAGCTGGTCTTTCAAGTAAAAATCATGTTCCGTGAAGAACAAGTATCTAGTTCAGCTTGAAACTCAGAACTGTACCACTGCTTTTCCTTGGGACAAGCCTGTTACCTTGGGTTAACCTTGGTGTGTATTAAACTGAGAGCACACTGCCAAATTCACTACACAGAATATTACAAAGAATCAGAGTTGATGAAATGAATACTTTTTATTGCTTTATCAGAGATATTTTAAAGTGAAACTGGCTTTCTCCCTTGTGAATGTGGGGCAATAAAAATACCATGATTGCTAGTCTACTAGTACATTTTGTTGTGCCCACCTTGATTTGTGACTGTTGTTTTGCCCACCATTGTTTTTGTACCATCGGCCTAAATGCCAACTCAGTGGGAAAGTCCTGATATCTTAGTATTATCGTGAAAAGGGTTTGGACCAGTGGACCTCCTGAAAGAGCCTCAGAGATTCCAGTGCTGCAGTATTGGGGAAGGTAGAGGCCTTCATGCTCTTGGCAATTTCTCCAGTGTCTGTATGGAGTTCCAACAAGATGCTAAATGCAATGACACCGTGGGGGCTACCCTTGGAACCTAGACTTATGGTCTACTGCTCTGGGTATTCTGAATTCTTAGTTGAGCTAAATTGTCAGGAATACAAAAGTGAGCTCCTTATAAAACTTTCTTTCAGGGCCTAGGAGGATGGGGTAGGAGCAGAAGGGACATGGACTGGTGGCTTGCCAAAGTCCCTGCAACCACCAGATTCCCGGGAAGCATAATGCATCCTGTTCCAATGTTTCCGAAAACCTAACAGTGGATGCCAGAAGTTTCTTTGCCTTGGAACTCTTTCACCCCAAATTCGGTAGCTTCTGCAGGCACATTTGGTCATCCCTCTGCTAGTCCTACGAAATAACTCTTCCTTCACCCACCCTGTGCTCAAGCCATCAGAGGAGCCAAATGCAGGGTGGGCTTTCTGTACCCTTATAGTAGCTCTGTAGCTACTGCCCCGGGGGGCTGGCAGGGTCCCTTCCAGGCTTTTGCCAGCCCCACTTAGAGAAGTGCACTCTTCTGATTCTAAGTGAAGCTTATTTAAAAGTAAAGGGCATACTAAGGAAATGGGAGAGGCTGCATGACACCCAGTGGGGTGGGGATTCTAATGGCATCGAGGGAATCCTGTTTGTGGTGTAATTCTGAAGGCTTTCCCCTATTGCTGGTTAAGGATTCACCCTTCTTGTGTCATATGTTAATAATCATTCACCATTCTGCATTTCTAGCTTCCAAAAATTTGTTATTTTACTTTGAGTCAGCTCTGTGATAGTGACGATAAACCTCTTTTTCCCCCTGACACCACAATGCCCTATAGGTCATGGTCCACACCTTGACAGATTTATCATATTTAACCTCTAAAAGGACCGAGGGCCACTTTACATAATCATAAAGTGTGTCTATTTGATAAAGGTGCCAGACCCAGGGAGTGAACAGGGCATGGTGCCCAGTCCTGCTCTGCTCACCAAACTACATCCAGAATGGGAATCTTTTTCTGTTGTCTCCACGGAAGGGGTACTTTCCTCTAGCTCATCCAAAATTGCTTCTATGGAGGCCAGCAGGACCTGCATCAGCCCATCCTGGGTCCTTTCGGTGATGTCTTGATGTCTTCCTTCATGGTCGGCCCATTTGTGTCCTACCGGAAGGGCTATCTTTAGGGCCTTCCAGATACAAATCCTTCTTGCCCAAACTGACCCTTACACGGGGCCCAGAGGAGTGGACCAGGAGCTGTACTTACTTCTTCCCTGCTGGACAGCTGGACTATCCTCCTTTTGTCCATTAAGTTGCAAACACATTCTTCTACCAACTAATTCCCTTCCTCTGTCCACATCAAACACATACCCTCTTCCTCAGCAAAAAGAAGGAATATAGGAAGGAGTCTCTGATAAGCCAGAGACCCACACACAGCCAACAAGCCCCAAGCACCCACTGAGGAGACCATGTGAGTGAGGACCCAAATGTAGTTTTGCTTTCATTACAACCAGATGACCCTGCCTGCGTCAAGGTCATGCACAATCCTAGCAGTCTACTCCTGCTGCCGTGACAGTCCCTGTTGGGCAGCCCTTTGTCCAGAGCTTTAGTACAATAGCTGGATCTGACACAGGTGTTGCTTTCTTTTGCCTGGCCTCTTCACATAAAGGGGTACTCTTAGCTTTCTGCACTTGCTAGCCTTGACATGCCTCCAAACGCCGGGGTTCCTTTCATCATGACCTATGGAACTAGTTCTTTTATTAAAAGGTCTTCAAAAATTCTACCTGGACGTATGTCAGTTTCCTGCCCCTAGCTGGTACTCACATCTTCATAGAACCCTGGGGACTGAGAGAAACTCCCATAAGCTGGGAGGGAGAGGTAGGCAGTGGGGGAAGGTGTTAACCGAGAATGACTGGATTCTTCAATAGCAACAGTGGAAGTTAGAAATCGATGGGACAATTTCTTACATATTCTGAGTGAAAATTATATTCAAACTAGAATTCTATCCCCAATCAGAATACCAGTTAAATATGAAATAGATGGCAGATATTTTCAGACATTCCGAGACTCTAGAAATTTGTCATCCAAGCAGCCTTTCTCAGGGAGCTACTGCAGCTGCTTCGCCTCAATGAGAGTGGGAACAAAGACAGAGGAAGGCACGGGACCTGGGAAAGAAGCGACCCTGAAGGTGAGGGCCCAGGGAGACCCCAGGATGGCAGCTGCGTAGCAGGCGAAGGGAGCAACCAGGCCAGTGAAAGCAGGTCAGCGAGCCCCGGAGACAGGGATCCCAAACCGGAAATCGATAGACTCTCGACAGGACATTTAGACAATGGAGAAGAATTTTTGAAGTGCACTAGTGACAAAAATCTAGAAAACAAAGTAAAAATGGCACATTTCCTGACGGAACTGTGGATAAAGTAAACGTTGACTATCGATCTAACTAAGATGACTATATAAACATGTGGAGAGTACAAGAGGATGGGAAGTGTGTGATTGTGTGTATGTGTGCATGTGTGTGTACATGTGTGATTGCACGTGTGCATGTGGTAGTGGTGGTGGTAATGGTGGGGGTGGGATGTATGTATATTGGCAGAGGTACCAGACAGCTGATAAATAACACCTAAAACTGACAAATCAAGAAAGATTATGATAAGCCTGGTATTGAGATACTTGGAAGTAAATACTTAAAGAGTCAGATGAAAGAGCCAAAAGATTGGGCAGCTTGAAATGGGAGGGAGCTATGGTGCAAAAGATTGCTGGGTTTTTTTTGCTTTTTTGGGTTTTTTTCCCTTTTTTGTGATTTATTTTTCTTTTTCCAACAAATCTTATAAAATTTAAGCTATGTGCAGGTTTAATTTTGAATTATCCACTAAAAATAACTGAAACCTAAAGGTAGGAACAAAATTGTGAGGATGATGGAGTATATGTGTTTTTTTTCTTTTCTCTAATTTGCTTTATTAGTAAATCATCTTTCATAGGACAAAAATGAAAACCATTAGCAAGTGGATCTGAAAGAAGACAACTGGGGCAGAAACCTTGTTCCCCTGCCACTCTGGGTCGGCTCAATGCTCTCACCCGAGGGCATGCCCAGCACCCACATGACTTTGATCTCCGAACTATGAACGAGAACCACTTCCTTCCCACACATGACCAGAGCGCTCTGTGTTCTAATCACTCCTCACCCCGTGACCTCTGCACCCTTGACAGTTGTAGTGAGCTGAACTGTGGTTCCCAAAAAGATATGCCCAAGCCTTAACCCCTGTTACTTGTGAATGTGACTTCTGGGCTTCAGATCTGTTGTTTTAAGCCTCAATATTAGTGGGTGTTTGCTATGGCAACCCTAGGAAACTAATATGACATGCTGATGCTGACGGAGGAGAAGGAGCCAACAAGTATGTGTTTTGGGGGCACCCTTCTCATTAAACAGGCGTTTGCTGAGCACCTGCTACTTGTTAGACTGTGTGCTGGCCTTCAGGCTGGAGGTGAGAAGGAGGAGGTAGGGGCAGCTGGACAAAGGCCCGGTGGGCCCCGTGAAGGCGTTAGGCTTCTTCTCTTGAACCAGAATAGGTCGCTGAAGTATTGTAAAGATGAAATATGGGCTTTAGAAAAAGAACCCAGGAACCTGGGGTATTAGAGAGGATAGGTTATATGGGGCCTTGAGAAATGTCAGTTAGGACGAGGATTTTCAGCAGGGGAACATGGGCCCTCCTCGTTGAGGAAACTTGGGCAGGAGAAGCCTGTGGCATTTGAAAGAGAAAATTCAACTGTCTATTGTTTTCCTAAAGTAAATTACAAGAAATGTAAGCATGAGAAAAATCTTGGTTGGTGGACTTATGCAAGAGAGCATGAGAAATATTATAGGGTGATGGATTTTAAAAGGTTAATAGTAGTACACCTAATATTTCCTGAGTATTTCACTATGCACTAAGCCAAATGCTTTTTACCTATTTCACTCAATCCTCCAACAGTTCTATGAGGGAAGTACTAAAGTGCAGTTATTACCTCTATTTTAATCATGAAAATGTGTGGCTTATAGTTGAGTGAGGTCATACAATTAGTCAGTGGCAGAGCTGAGACTATTCAAATGAATGTGCCCCTTACACTGTATTGCATTCCCTTCGAAAAGTTTAGTTAGGGGGATAACAGAAGGGCGTGAAAATGATAAGGGCTTAAATGAAGGCGGTGGCTGTCAGTTTGGGTGGGGAAAACAGACGCGGGTGTTATTTCAAAAGACTGGGTGACAAATTGAATGGGGAAAGGAGAGAAGAAGACGTGCCTTGAGAAAGAAGCAGAGACATTATTCATGTCTTTTTTCTTTCTGATTTTGAAATATGTTGTTTAGAATTTTGTGTTTTAAAATATTCAGAGTTTTACATAATCAACTCAATACGATCTACCTAAAGGGGTTCACTTATAGACTGAGGTACTACAGACAAGAACCAAATCCCATCTGAACCACACAAGGGATGTGATTCCATGAAACCCTGTTCATCAGTTAATTATGTAGCAAAGATGGTGTTCAACTCAAGTAACCATTCACTTGCTTCCTTTCTGGAGGGTTAGGCATCTACAGCACTTGTAAATAGATGAACACGTTTTACACAATACAGTTGTGCATCATCCATACCCTTAACTGCAAAACAAGCCCTATTATTGTTATTTTTTTTTGCCATTTAACTTCATCTTGGGGAATCCCTGGCACATAGCTTATGCCAGATTTTACCTGTATTGTGTTGCTGGGGCTGCATAATAAAGCACAATAGACTGGGTGGCTTACACAGCAGAAATTTATTTTCTCACAGCTCTGAAGGCTGGACGTCCAAGATCAAGGTGCCAGCAGATTTGGTTTCTCCTAAGGCCTCTCTCCTTGGCTTACCGATGACCGCTTCCTGCTGTGTCCTTACATGGTCTTTCCTCTGCGTGAATCTGTGTCCAAATTTCCTCTTCACATTGGAATACAGCCCGCCCTAAAGACCTCATTTTAACTTAATTACCTCTTTGAAGACCTTCTTTCGAAGTATGATCACCTTCTGAGGTACTGGGGGTTAGGACTTCAACATATGAGTTGAGGGTGGGGGGCAATTCAGACCATAGCACGGCCCAAGGCCACAAAGGTCAGGACCACATTCACATTGTAGTCAGCCATTTCTTGAGATGATGAGATCCAATTGCTCAAGTCATTTGTACACTCAGACCAGTGCCAAAAGTGACTTCATGGCTGGACACTTAGGGGAGTTGCCTCCCTCTTCCTTACTATGTGGCCTGTTTCCCAGAGCTACACAGAGATTTCAGTCATCCTTTGGCTTTATTGCTGGCCATGGGACATTGATATCTCATGCTTAGAAAGGATGAGGACATGAGTGGGTGGAAGTGGAAACTTTTTTTTAGATACAAGTACACGGAGAGGCTGAATGAGATGGTGTGATTTCAGAGGGTGTGTTGGAACTGGCAGGAAACTTTGAAGGTCAGTCCTATGGGGCTTCTCGCAATATTCCCCCTTTTCCGTAGAGCAGCTCTGCCCATGAATGGTCACCACCCATTCATCAGTTTGACCATCACACGAGAAAAGTTTCTTCCAATCTTGGTTTCCCTTACATATGATTCAAAATCCATGTATTAGGGGGAAAATAGTGTTGAGGCACATGTATAATTCCTAATAAAACAGAGTAAGGACAAAAATGTTTTGCTACTTTTTAAAAAATTAAAACACATTGTTCTATCTAATTAACTTCCTAATAAAGCAAAACCCTATAAAATCTTTTATTGTTTAAAAAATTCCCCCCTCCCCAAATTTCTCCTGCTCCCCTCTTCAGTGAGTGGCCCTCATTTTTTTGCCTCACCTCTGCCTCACACTAAAGTGTCTCAGTCTGTGTCTACTGCCTAGAATTTCGTCCTGAGCATTGGGAATGTGTTAGCAGTTCTCTCAAGGTCTCGCCACTCGAGAGCTTTGTAGGACCTTGACAGTCAGTGTACTAAACTGAACTTCTTCATGTTCCTCAGAAACCTGCTCATTCTCTACGTGCACTGTCTTGGTTCATTGCGAAACTTCGTCACCCGGTTTCTCAAAGAAAAAACTTAAAGAGTTACACTTGCTTTCTTCTCACCCTTAATCTCCCTCATCTTAGACCCCAAATCCTATGAATTGTCTGAAATTCGTCTCCTGGCTTTGTCTTCCTCTTCATTCTCTTACATTTAGATCCCAGTCACCTCTCACCAAGCTTATTGCATTTGCTTCCCCAAGCGTCTCACTGTCTCCCCTCTCACCTCCTTGTGATTTCGCTGATATCCTAAATCTCTAGGTAAATTTCAACTTTCTTAGCCTGACATTCCAGACTCCCACCCTGGGACTGGCCACTTATCCAACATCCTCTCCTGAAAGCATCCTTTGCTGCATATTTACAAACAACTCATGTTGCTTTTATGTAGCCTGACATTCGCTGACTTGAGGTCATGAGCTCATCCACAGTTTGCCCTTCTGGCAAGTGTCATACCCTTGGGATTCCTTCTTTGGTTCCCACAGCCTGGACCTGGCGCTCTTTTCTGTGGCTCATGGTGTATTGTGCACGTCCTTTATTTCACTGGCCAACTGAGCTGGACTGGTTTTCTCGTTTGGCACATTGGGTTCCCGGTCCTTATACCCAGGGAAAATGTTATTCATCTTTGTACCTATAGCATCTAGCTAATGCATGCTACATGCCTTTAAGTATATTGAACAAAAAAATGTGAAAATGCTTTAAAAAGTTTTAAATTTGATGGAAGTATAGGGAATATTTTTATAAATATTATCCCTTAAATGTCTATAATTAGCTAGTGTTTTATTGTAAGAGCAATGGAATGACCATTAGAAGCTTTAAGTGCCCATCTATGTCTTTCTGAGGTAGTTCATTTCCTTGATTGTAAAGTGGGGATAATGATTCTATATAAGCCAGTTGTGAGAATCCAATACAATAATGTGGGCAAAATTTATTTTTAAACTACAAATACTGTTCTGTAAAGTCATGAGTTAGCATCAGCTATACTCAAGTCTTTCTAAAACTGAATATGTGTGTGTGTATATATTTATGTGACATTAGTGACGTTGAACATCTTTTCATTTGTCTATTGGCCACACACATTTGTATATACATATATACACACATGATTTTTTGTATTTTGTTTCCTTGACTATTTACTTTTTTATTTTTTTAATTAATGGTTTATTTTTTTTGTATGTTTTCCATTACCATTTATCCCCCTTATACCTCCCCCCCCCAATCACCATACTGTTGTCCATGAGTTCTTTTCTGTTTGATCCCTCCACCCACCCCCTGCCCCCACAGAGCTGTCAGCCTGCTCTCTATCTGAGTCTATCTTATTTTGCTTGTTAGTTCAGTTTTTTCATTAGATTCTACAAAAGAGTGAAAAATCATATGGTATTTGTCTTTCTCTGGGGGGCTTATTTCACTTAGCATAATATTCTCCAGGTCTATCCATGCTGTTGCAAAGGGTAAAATTTTCTTCTTTTCCACAGCCAAGTAGTATTCCATTGTGTAAATGTACTGTGGTTGATTTATCCACTCATCTACTGATGGACATTTGGGCTGCTTCCAAATCTTGGCTATTGTAAATAATGTTACAATGAACAAAGGGGTGCATATGTCCTTTCAAATTAGTGTTTCCTGTTTCTTTGGATAAATTCCAGAAGTGGTATTCACTGGGTCATAAGGCAATTCCATTTTTAATTTTTTGAGGTAATTCCATACTGCCCCCCACAGTTGCTGCATCAGTTTGCTTTCCCACCAGCAGTGAAGAAGGGTTCCCATTTTTTAAAATTCTCACCAGTACTTGTTGATTGTTGATTTATTCATGATAGCCATTCTGACAGGTGTGAGATTATATCTCATTGTGGCTTTAATTTGCATTTCTCTGATGATTAGTGACATTGAACATCTTTTCATATGTCTGTTGGCCACCTGTATGTTCTCTTTGGAGAAGTGTCTATTCAAGTCCTTTGCCTATTTTTAAAATGGATTGTTTATTTTTTTTTGGTGTTGAGTTCTATTAAGTTCTTTATAAATGTTGGATATTAACCCCTTATCAGATGTATTGGCGAATGTGTTCTCCCATTCTGTGTGTTGTCTTTTCATTTTGTTGATGTTTCCTTTGCTGTGCAAATACGTTTTAGTTTGATGTTGTCCCATTTGTTTACCTTTTTTTGTTTCCCTTGCCTGAGGAAATATATCAAGAAAAAATATTGCTATGAGCAATGTCTGAGATTTTACTGCCTGTGCTTTCTTCTAGGATTTTTATGGTTTTTGAGCTAACATTTAAGTCTTTAATCCATTTGAATTTATCCTTGTGTGTGGCATAAGAAGGTGGTCTAGATTCATTTTTCTGCACATATCTGTCCAATTTTGCCAACACCGTTTATTGCATAAACTGTCTTTAGCCCATTGTATGTTTTTGCCTCCTCTGTCAAATATTAATTGACTATAATGGCATGGGCTTATTTATGGGCTCCCTATTCTGTTCCATTGATCTATGTGCCTGTTTTTATGCCAGTACCATGCCGTTTTAATTACTATGGCCTTATAGTATAGTTTAATATTAGGTAGCATGATTCCTCCAACTTTGTTCTTCTTTCTCAAAACTGCTATTGCTATTCAGGTTCTTTAGTGGTTCCATATAAATTTTTGAACCATTTGTTCTAGTTCTATGAAATACGTCATTGGTATCTTGATAGGAATTGTGTTGCATCTATAAATTGCTTTGGGTAGTATGGACATTTTAATGATATTAATCCTTCTCATCCATAAACATGGTATATGCTTCCACTTATTTCTATCTTCTTAAATTTCTTTCTTCAGTGTCTTATAATTTTCTGAACACAGGTCTTTTACATTCTTAGTTAACTTTATTCCTTGGTATTTTACTCTTATGTAAGCAATGGTGAATGGGATTGTTTTCTTAATTTCCCTTTCTGATAGTTCATTATCGGCATATAAGAATGCCACTAATTTCTGGATATTAATTCTCTATCCTGCTACTTTACTGAGTTCATTTATCTGTTCCAGTAGTTTCTTGGAATCTTTAGGGTTCTCTACATGCAGTATTATGTCATCTGCAAATGAGGTATTACTTCTTCCTTTCCAATTTGGATGCCTTTGATTTCTTCTTGTCTGATTGCAGTGGCTAGGAATTCCAGTACTATGTTGAATAAGAGGAATGAAAGTGGACATCCCTGTTTATTCACATTCTTAAGGGTAACACTGGTAGTTTTTGCCCATTGAGTATGATGCTGGCGGTGGGTTTGTCATATATGTCCTTTATTGTGTTTAGGTACAATTCTTCTATTCCCACTTGGCTGAGAGTTTTTGTCATAAATGGGTGCTGGATTTTATTAAATACTTTTTTCTGCATCTGTTGATATGATCATGCAGTTTTTATCATTCATGTTGTTTATGTGGTGTGTCACATTTATTAACTTGTGAATATTGTACCAACCTTGCATTCCTGGAATAAATCCCACTTGATCATGGTGTATGATATTTTTGATGTAATGTTGTATTAGTTTCGCTAATATTTTGCTGAGGATTTTAGCATCTATGTTCATTAGGGATATTGACCTATAATTTTTTTCTTTGTAATGTCTTTATCTGGTTTTTGAATTAGAATAATGCTGGCATCAAAAAATGAACTTGGGAGCCTTTCCTCCTCTTAAATTTTTTGGAGTAGTTTGAGAAAGAGAGGCATTTGTTCTTCTCATAATGTTTGGTAAAATTCACCTGCGAAGCCATCCTGTCCAGGGCTTTTGTTTGTTGGGAGTTTTTTGCTTACTGCTTCAATTTCACTAGGTGTAATCTGTCTATTCAGATTCTCTGATTCTTCCTGATATAGTTTTGGAAGATTGTATGTTTTCTATGAATCTATCCATCTCGTCTATGTTGACCAATTTGTGGGCATGCAGTTGTTCATAATATTGTCTTACAATCCTTTGTATTTCTTTGGTGTCAGTTGTCACTTCTCTTTTATTTCTGATTTTATTTATTTGAGTCCTTTCTCTCTCAATTCTAGTTAAAGGTTTATAAACTTTGTTTATCTTTTTAAAGAAAAATCTCTTTGACTCACTGATCTCTTGTATTTTTTTAGACTCTATTTCACTTATTTCTGCTCTGATCTTTATTATTTCCTTCCTTCTACTCACTTTGGGCTTTGTTTGTTGTTCTTTTGCAAGTTCCTTTAAGGGTAAAGTTAGATTGTTTATTTGAGCTCTTTCTTGTTTCTTGAGATAGGCCTGATGTTCTGAATTTCCCTCTTAGGACTGTTTTCCCTGTGTCCCACAGATTTTGTGTTGCTGTGTCCTCATTTTCACTTGTTTCAAGGTATCTTTTGATTTCTTTCTTAATCTCATTGTTAGCCCATTCATTATCTAATAACATGTTATTTAGCTTCTATGTCTTTGTATTTTTTCAGTTTTCTTCTTGTGATTGATATCTAGTTTCATAGCATTATAATCAGAGAGGATGCTTGATATTATTTCAATACTCTTAAATTTATTGAGCTTTTTTTTTGTGTCCTAACATGTGGCCTATCCTAGAAAACATTCCACGTGCGCTTGGAAAGAATATATATTCTGCTGCTTTGGGGTGAAATACTGTGAAGATATCAATTAATTCCATTTGATTTAGTGTGTCATTTAAGGCCACTGCCTGCCTATTGATTTTCTGTCTGGAAGGTCTATCCATCGATGTCAATGCCATGTTAAAACATCCTACTGTGACTGTATATCTGTCAGTCTCTCTTTTATGTCCATTAAGATTTAGTTTACATATTGAGGTGCTCCTATGTTGGGTGCATAAATGTTTACTAGGGTTATATCCTCTTGTTGGATTATTCCCTTTATCATTATGTAGTGTCCTTCTTTGTCTCTTACTATAGCCTATTTTTTTTGCATATAAGTATTGCTACCTTATCTTTTCTTTCCCTTTCCATTTGCACGAAATACCTTTTTCAATCCTTTTACTTTTGATCTGTGTGTATCTTTTGTTCTGAGGTGGGTCTCTTGAAGACAGCATATATATGGATCTTTTTTTCTTATCCGTTCAGCTACCCTATGTCTTTTTATTGGAGCAATTAAACCATTTACATTTAAAGTGGTTATTGATAAATATGTATTTACTGCCATTTCACTTCCTCTTCCTCCTCTTCCTCCTCCCCCTCCTCTTCCTTCTCCTCCTCCTCCTTCTCCTTGAAATCCCTTTAATGTTTGCTGCAATACCAGCTTGGTGGTAGCACGTTCCTTTAGTGTTTTCTTGTCTGGGAAGCTCTTTATTTGTTCTTAAATTTTACATGATAGCCTTCCAGTGCAAAAATTGCCTTGGTTGTTGGTCCTTATTTTTCATCACTTTGAATATTTCATGCCAATCCCTTCTGTCTTGAAATGCTTCTGTTGAGAAATCAGATGACAGTCTTATGAGAGGTCCTTTGTAGGTAACTAACTGCTTTTCTCTTGTGGTTTTTAAGAGTCTCTCCTGTCTTTAAGCTTTGATATCTTAATTATGATGTGTCTTCGGTCCATCTGGTTTGGGAGTCTCTGAGCTTCCTGGACTTGTATCTCTTTTTTCTTCACCAGGTTAGGGATGTTTTCCATCATTTTTTCTTCAAATATGTTCTTGATCCCTTACTCTCTTCTGCTCCTTCTGGTATCCCCATGATGCAGACGTTGTTACACTTCATGTTGTACCAAAGGTCCCTTAAACTATCCTCATTTTTTAAAATTCTTTTTTCTTTTTGGTGCTCTGATTGGGAGTTTTTTCCTACCTTGTCTTCCAAATTACTGTTTCATCTAATCTACTGTTTATTCCTTCCAATGTATTATTTATTTCATGTATTGCATTCTTTATTTCTGACTGGTCATTTTTTATGGTTTCTATGTCTTTTTCCATGCTTGAGCATCCTTGTAATCATTACTCTAAACTCTATATCTGATAAATTGCTTGCCTCCATTTCATTTACCTCTTCTTCTAGAGAATTATCTTGTTCTTTCATTTGGGGCCTGTTGCTTTGTCTTCCCATTTTTTGTTGCCTCTTTGTGTTTGTTTCTATATATTAGATAGATCTGCAAAGACTCTGTTTCAGATCTATGTCAGACGCTGCCTGTGACTGGCCCTGGGAAACCTCTTTAGATACATCAGTGATCCACAGCTTATGGCTCCCTCTGCTGGGCCTGGATACTCACTGAAAGGACCAACCTGCTCACGAAGGTCGGCTTTTATCAGCACCAGACCCAGGGGAGGGTCAGTTAAAGTCTCAAAGCACCCAGAGTTCCACCACCACCTGTAGTCTGTCCAATAGGCTTTATCACCAAGAGAGCCTCTGGCTGTACCTTTTAGCAGGGCTTAAGCTTCACAGGATAGAGTGAGAGGCCCCATTCTTGTGGGTGGGGCTATTGCTTCTCCCATAAGGCTGATGCTGCATGGAGTGGAGTGCTCTGTCTGAGAAAGATGGCCTTGTAGTATGGGGAATGACTGAGCAGAGGGATCCTGGCAGCTGACCTTTCAGCTTTTTCCCCAGAGCCATTAACCCCAGAGTCTTCTCGTACAGCTCAAGTCTGTTCTGGCCTCCCTCCTCCATAGCCCAGGGTAAGTGGCTGCAAATGAAAATCTTATGTGTTGGTCCTTTAAAAGGTTGTCTGTGTCTCTAGCCATCTCTCCCTGGTGGACAGACACCCCACTGTTTTTCACAGCCAGATGTCACATTGGCACCGTGCCCAAATCTGGTGGTGTATGCTGGGGATCCCGTCTTGTGGTTTAAGCCCCACACTGTTTAGGCAGAATGCCCTGGCTGCTGGAATATCCCTCTAGAACTTCAGCTGCCAACTGTGAGTGCCCAGCCTCCCCTTTCGTGCCTCTGCACTCCCCATCTGCCTCCATGTGGTGGTGTGGTTTCTGCCATAAGTCCTTGGTTATAAAGCTTCTTTCCAGCTAGTGTTCAGTTGATTATTCAGGATGATATTTGTATAATTTAGTTGTAATTCCAATTTGGTTCTACTCTACTACTCTGCCGCCATCTTGGATTGCGTGTCTTGCTTGACTATTTAAAATAGCTCCCCGCTATCTGTGTAATGTTCCCATGAGTGGTAATAATGATTTCCTTGTTTTTGAAAGACAGTAGTGTTTTTTTTTTCTTGTTTTTTTTTGTAAGATTAGGTTTCAGTGATATGCTCATTGTATATTTATGCAATTAAATTTAGAATTGCCTATCAAAATTCAACCTGTTTTCAAAAGAAAAAAAAAAAAGCTACAGAGAATAAACTGGATCCTATTTGTGTAGGGAGAATTGTTCCAATCCAGAAAAATCTGTGGTTGAATGACCTAAGCACATATTTTTATTTTACCTGAATGAACCAATAGGTTTTATCAAAACCGTTTGGTCTTCTGAGAGAAGGTGGGAGTTAGCACTGATTTTCAATCCAGGAATGAAGAACAGCTCCTCTAGCCCCACAGACACTTTCTGTTTTTACATAAAGTATGTAGAAAGTGCTCATTGACCAGGGGGACCACACCTCTCATTTTGTTCAGAACGGTTGTGGCACATCCTTTTGTCTTGGTGGAATTAATAAAGCACCTCCTTCATTCTCTAAACTATCCTTGTCTGGATGATAAATTATATGTTCATCCCAACCCCAGTACGTATTGAATAACTAACGAGAGAATTAAGATCCACTTTCAACTCTAGCATTCATTCTGCATTCCCATGTTTTACCTGGAAGCATAATCCAGCCGTAGAGATAAAGATTCAGATTTACTGATATAGAACTAAAAAGATTCCTCTTCTCTGTCTAGTTCTGTTCTCCTCTCTCTTAACCTTCCCCATTTTCTTCTTTAAAAAATTAACGTAGTGATCAGGCCTGGCAGACTAGCGGAGCCATCAAAGTTAAAGAGAGGGAGAGGCTATTGTGATAGAAACAGGGAGACCCTATAGATAATCAGATTTCAGTGTCATATTCTTAGTACGTGTGATTTTTAACTTTAACCTGGTAAGGAGATTTATTACATTTATCTGTAGAATTAACATTTGCCCAGTTTCATCAGTAATTTGAGTCACCTTAATCTGAGTTTCAAAAATGGGATTAATATTATTATAGTTACAGGTTTATTCTGTTTGTCCTTTGGCCTCTCTGTTGCAGAACATCTAGAGGTCATGGGAAAACAAGCCCTTTAACGTGTCATAAAATAAACACCTGCTGACCCCTCGGGAGATTTGCTAGGAATAAAAGCACACTTATAGAAGCCCTTTGAGAAGGAACTCTAGGACACCTTTGGCAGGAGCTCTAGGCAGGCAGAGCAGGGCTCTTGAAATTCTCTCCTCCAGACAGAAGGTGTGACACAACCACTCCAATTAGCATTAGCAGGAGCTGTCAAGGACAGGGGGCCTGCTGTGAACTGCAAAAAGCCCTCTAAGGCTGTGGGCAATTGCTCCCAGGTATTTACTTAACACCCCTGAGCTGGGACAAAGGGAAATTTATGGAGTAGGATCCTGCTAAGTGAACAAATGCCTATGGGAATGGAGGAAATTAATTAAGGTGGAAAATCAGAATCCTGCTGGGATTTCGTTTCCTAAAGTGCCCTAGACAATCAGAGGCTGGTTTACCTGACTTTGCTGCTGTCATCTTGTGGTTCTTCTCTGGGTGCAAATCCCCACCAAATATCATCAGCCTCTGGCATTTGAGAACGCTCAGTGGGACAGCTAGTGTAACGGGACCTCTAATCTGGAACCTGGGACTGTCGATCAATAGGTCAGATACCATGACTACGAACGAAGAAATGGGCCCTGTGAGCTCACTTCTATGTAGAATTTTAATAACTCACAGAAGCAGAGACTAGAGTGGTAGTTGCCCTGAGCAAGGGGATGGGGAAAATGAGGAAAACTTGGTCAAAAGACACAAATTTTCAGTTATAAGATGAATAGTCATCTTGAGTTCTGGGATCTAAGGTGCAGCATGCTGACGGTAGTTAATAACACATTATCGGATAGTTGAAATTTGCTCAGAGAACAGATCTTGTGTTCTCACCACATACACAAAGTGGTTGACTATGTGAGGCGATGGGTGTGTTAGTTAGCTAAATCGTGGTGATCGTTCTACCATGTGTATGTGAATCAAATCCTCACACTGTGGTTTGTGCCCTTCGTAGAGGAAGCATTGGGACAAAGTCTTTGAATCTGGGTCCGCAGACAGGCATGCTGTGCTGAGGATGGCGGAAGGCAGGGCTCAGGCGTGAGCTCGAGCTGGTAGCACTGGTCCAGACTCGTGATGGAGGCCTCCAGTGGGTAGGTGGCTATCTTCCAGCTCTGCCTGGCATCCCAAGTCATCATTAAGAATATTACTTTATCAACAAGGTTAAACCAGGCTCACATGAACGGAGAGGTCTCCTGAGTTCCCGAATAAATAGCCAATACCTTCCTGACTTCTGTTTTGGAATGTGTCTTTTAAGAGCAAGAGCTTAGCATTCTGTAATTGGAGAGTTTCAAGTGGTTTGAGGTCTCATTTGAGCATGGCTGAGTGTTTCCTTGCAAACAATTTGTCTTTGCTTATTTTGATAGTGTGGCAAAGTGAACATTTGCTGGGGAAATAGTTACTGAGGAAGGGGAATGTATAGAGTGGTTACGATCTGGGCTAGGCAGACAGACAGACCCGGATCTTAGGGACCACTTTGCCCCTTTCAGACCTTTTCCTCTCGGTAAAGTAGAACTAACAACAGGTAGGGATTACATGAGATTTCAACCCGTGTCTTCACATAGTTAGCTTGTATCGAATGACACCAAATGGTTTATGAATGAATTTGTTAGGGAAAAAAGAATCGCCACTGCTTCTTACCAGTGCTGGACGCTGCGGTCTGGGTTTCCCTGTTCTGCTCACTCCAGTCTCCTCAAGGGAGTTGTCATTTGGTCGATCATTGACAGACTGTGGCCTTGCCTCACAACGTTCCCATCTGCGCGCTGTTGCATGACAGATGTAAGTCTCATTAAACTTCCCAGAACGGGTTATGACCCCTGAGGCGGGAAAGTATAGATAGGTTTTTTGAGGTATATGTTACACAGATTCCATCATCATAGTGAAAAGAGTATCTAAAAACTTTCAAGTATTACTCTGTGCTAGGGATTGTCCTAATGTTTTAAATGAATTTTCTCGTTTAATCCAACAGTGACCCTGTGAACTGTCAATATTAAATGTTTGTCCTTCATGAAGAAAATCAGGTATGCAGAAATTACCAGGGGATTTTTCAAACTTCAAAATTACAAGCCTTTTTAAAAAAATTGATTTTAGAGAGAGAGAAGGGGAGGGAGGGAAAGACGGACTTGTTGTTCCACTTATTCATGCACTCATTGGCTGCTTCCTGCAGGTGCCCTGACCAGAGATCAGACCTGCAGTCTTGGCAAATGCAGATGATGTTCTAACCAACTAAGCAAACCTTTTACCCTGAGGTAGTGGTTCTCCCCCAGTGGTTTAATTGACAGATATAAATTGTTTATATTTAAGGTATACAATGTGAAGATTTGATATACACATACATTGTGAAATGAGAACCACAATCAAGCTAATTAACACATCTATCACCTTACGTAATTTTTTTTTTCTTGTGGTAGAACATTTAAGATCTAGTTTCAGCAAATTTCAACTATGCTCTAGGGAAGTGCGTGTCCTTCGACTAACATCCCCTCATTTCCCATAACGGTGCAATGGACATGGGAGTGCAGGCGTCTCTCAATATACTGATTTCATTTTTTCAGATCTAGTCTCAGAAGTGAGATTGCTGGATCATATGACAGTTCTAGTTTTGTTTCAGGGACCTCCATGCTAATATGTTCCAAAATGGGTTGTACCCATTTACGTCACCACAGACGGTGTACAAGGGTTCCCTTTGTCTCCTCATCATCATTGACACTTGTCTCTTGTCTTTTTGATGATATCTCATTGTGGTTTTGATTTACATTTCCCTGGTGATTAACGATGTTGCATAGCAATTCAAAGTACCATTTGATAGACAAAATACTCTACATAGCAATACAGATTTTTACACTTATTTTCCGGTAGGCAAAGCATGTTAATAGATTTGTGGTTTTGAAGAGTTCTTTGAAGTCCAGTTCATCTGTTTTTTTCTAATTCTTTTTTTTAATTGTTCAATTACAGTTGTCCCACTGTTTCCCCCGTTGCTCTCTCCTACCCTGCCCCCACCCACAGTCAATCCCCACCCTGTTGTCCGTGCCCATGTGTCCTCCACTCATCTTCCTCGACTTGCCCCTTCCCCTTCTTTCCCCTGCCACGCCCCTCTCCCCTCCCCTCCGGCCACTGTCAGTTTGTTCTCTATTTCCATGTCTCTGGCTCTGTTTTGCTTGTTTCAATCTGGTGGTCATGAAGGGAAAGCGAAAACTTTGGGAGTAAACCCTGAGAAGCAGCAAATGAAAGCCCAAATGGTTTCCCTTTCTTGGGGCTTTCGACAAGGAGGTCACTGAGGTTAGGCGTGCTGCTTTTTCGGGGGGGGAACTTGGCGTTGATCCAGCCTGGTACAGACCATCTGATCTTCACTGCTCGTCCCTGTCTCTCAGTGACCTCTGCACCTCTGCCTCTTGCTTTGTCTACATCCCTTCTTTCTGCCCCCTCACTCTGTACTCTGGGCCCTCACCTGCCCTTCTTTCTCTCCCTGTCCCCACTAAAGTCTACTCCAGACTCTTCCATGACACTAAAGTGGAGGTTTTCAAAATGCATTAAAAGACCATGCACATCAGGTTTCCAAATGGGATTTGGGAAAGTGCAGATAGCGGTCCCCATTTTGGACTCACCAAAGGAAACTCTCTGGAGATAAAAACGCTGGGAATCTGCATTTTAATAAACAAATCAGTTGTTGGCTTTGCAAATTAACATTTGCTAAGCAATGTAGAAAAATAAATTGGTACCTTTCCCAGGGAACCTACATTTTTAATCAGAAATGGTCCCTTGATACCAAAGGCTATTGAAATGAAAGAGGGAAAATCTCTCTCTAAAGGAGTGGCTCTCGGGCCTGAGTTTCTATTAAATACCCTGGGGAGCTTAAAAAAAAAGTGACAAGAGCCATGCCTGGGCCATACTCTACAAGAACTTCTGGAGGGAGGACTCAGACATCAGTAGTTTCTAAAGGCTCCCCCGAACACTCTAATGCATAGCCAGGGTGAGAGCTGCTGACCCGCAGAATGGAAGGAAGATCAGGGGAGTTGGGCAGCGCCTCTCGACGGAACATGCATAGGAGTCACCTGAGAGTTTTATTAACGTAGGGACTATGCTTCTGCGAACCTGGATGTTGCCTGAGATTTACATTTCTAATATGCTTCCAGATTCTCAGACCACGCTCTGAGTACCAAAACAGTAGACCTTGTTCTCAAACTCTGCTGCGTGTCACAGTCAGCAGGGGAACTAACTGTACAATAAGTTGATGCCGAAGATGCACTCTAGACAACAAATCAGAATTTCTGGGACTAGAACCCAGGTATGAGTAGCTGTTTTTTATTTTTAAAGCTTCCCAGGTGATTCCAATGTACAGCAAAGGCTGGGAACCAGTGCAGGAGGGGGTTCGTAAATTCATCTAAATCCCAAAGGAGATGGGAGGTTTGAGCCACATTGAAACCCCAAAGACCAGAAGAGGTTGACCCTTTCACTGATGATGTCAAAATCTAGCTTCACTGAATTTTGAAAGCTTAACTTGTTTCTCTTGGCTGTTCAGAAAATTATCCTCCCTTTAGATCTGCTACCACCACCACCACCACCACCACCACCACCACCACCACCACCACCACACACCTTCCCAGTTACAACCTTCATGGTCAGTACTCATGTGACTCTGGGATTTCCGAGGCCTGAGCATGACTGGGGTGAGTTTTGCTCCCAGTTAATCTCGCTTATCACATTCCTTTCTTAGACGTGGGCTGTGCTGACTTTCTAAATAAGACATGCAGTCCAAAAATTTAAAACCACGTGGGGTCATAGGAAATCTTTTTAAAACAAATAATTTGGTGCTCATGGAAACAAGGGGCCTAGTAACATTGCCTAAGCGCGCCGTCTGGAGGGACTTCCCACAGCTCTGCAGAGGCTCTGGGATGCCCGTTGCTGGGAGCATCCGAAATGGCTGGAAGCACATGTCACATGACAGGTGAGAGCTGTTAGATGGAGGATTTTAAAGTTTCACTCCATGGTTAACTCCATAGGGACAGCTATTTGACGTTTTCTTGGTGATCTAATAATTTTGATTTTCAAACAAGAAGTCCTAAAAATAAATTCATATGCCCTTGCTAACAGTTTAAACTTCAATTTTCCCCAGTGCGGGCTGTGATGGGTCTCATCCAAGTTCTTCAGATGAACCCTGTTGCTTTTTCCTGACGCTATCCCAGTATCCGATGTAGCCAGGTAAGTCCGACCTAGAGATTCCTGTGTCTCTGGGGGGACGTCATGCGTAAGCTTTTTGCCTTCTTTGCCTGTCAGTGTCCCCTAGCTCTGTATTGGGGTAAAACTTTCAGCACTATATTCATATTTAAGTGTTATGGTTTTCTGCAGAGGGGAGGGCTCATTCAGTAAGGACTTAGTCTGTCACAAACAGAAGAATCCCTCCAATTTTCTTTTAAAGAAATTAAAAAATCAAAAAAGATCTTTTTATATTTTTTGCCACAGTTGCTCTTTTACTACTATGCTTACCATGTTTATTTTTATTGCCCTTTATTGTCTTTTATGTTTACTGCCAAATTTGTCATATAAATACTTAGGGAATCATGAGATTCAACCAGAACCACGAGCTAATGGAGTCCTGAATTTCTGTTTCTTGGAAATTACGAGATAATAAGTGTTTGCTATTTACGCTGTTAAATTTTGGGTGAATTTGTTACACAGCAACAATAATTAATCAACTATTTTAACACCGTTATAATCTCTGGTTGAAAGTTCTTGTCTGCTTATCCCATCATTTCTTTTATTCCTTGTTTTCTCCTCCTTAATTATTTGATTTTTCTCCTTGTTTTATAACAAAAGTTCCAAACAAGGGAAAGAAAATACATGCAAGAAGTTTCCCACTCCTTGACCTATATAATAACATTTTTTAAAAATTGTGGTAAGCCCTGGCTGGTGTGGCTCAGTTGGTTGGAGCATCATCCCATACACTGAAAGGTTGTGGATTTGATTCCTGGTCAGGGCACATGCCCAGGTTGAGGGTTTGATCCTGGTCCAAGCACGAACAATCCATGGTCCTGGAACCTAAGGGAGGCCACCAATCGATGTTTCTCTCACACATTGATGTTTCTCTCTCTCTTTTTCTCTCTTACCTGTTAAAGAGAATAGATTTCAGAACTTCACTGTGAACCATTTGGTTTTTGTTTTTTAATTTTACAGCTGAGTTCCTTTCACTGGGAGTCACAAACCACATAAGGGAGATAAAATACTGTGTTTGTTTTATTCCTTTTCTTGGGGAAAGATCTTGGCTCATGGGTTCAGTTAGTTTTGTTTGGCAACTTGATATAATCAGAAATTGATTACTTGAATCATTTAAATCCCTTTATCTTTTTAATCTTTCATGCAGAATTAAAGATGGTCATAGGTCAGGGACTATAGGCGAGAAGGTTGCGGTACATGCTTTTTCTAATAGCAAAAACACAAAACAAAACAAACAAAAGAAGTTTAGAAGACAGTATCTTGGAAAGAACACGGGTTTTGGAGTCTTGGAGACCAGAATAAAATCCCACCTCCGCTACTTAGTCATTTAACTTTTTTAAGTCTCAGTTTTTACAGTTATGAAATACCAATAATAATAAATATTTGGAAGGGTAATTCTAAGAATTAAATGAAATAATCATGTAGTTGATGCTCCTAGCAACTATTTATTACAATATTATTACTTCAATACTATGGAGAATTCTGGTGCTCTGAGAGCAATGTTACAACTTCTTCCTCTTCCCGAGATCCCTTCTCCAAGCCTCATTAAAATGTATCAGGAAGAGAATCAGGGTCCAAAGTCTTACAAAAAAGCTGGTTAGGCTGAGGTGGTTACTTTTTCTTAGTCTGAAAAATTATAATAACTTTGAACCCTTGTGTGTTGAAGATGTCCTAAGCTTCAATTTCAATATTTATGAAGTGAGGGTGGTGATAATAAATGTAAATGCTTACAGAATTAGTTAAAAATAAAAAAAGATAATCTTTGTAAAACACTGAGTGACGAACAACTAGCAAGAACTCAAAAAGCGCTGTCTATATTGCTCAAGTAGAAGACGAACCTGCAGTAAAATGGAGAATGGGGACAATGTCTTGCTTTTCTGTGAATTCTGCATTTAACTCCTAACATGTAGGGTCTCACAACCACAATGAGCTACTTATTAGCTTCCCTTTTTTTGTGTTAATTTTAAAAATTTCTCATGAGCTGGACTCTCTCTCCCTCTGGAAACTGGACTACAGAGAAGCCACTGAAGTTGTAATAGATAAATGCTATGCAGGGCAGATTGATTTTGGCTGCGAACCCCCCAAAAATGATGAGAAAAGTTACTGAGTTAGAAACTGCTGCCAGAGAGGAGGCTGAGAGGCGTGGAGTGAAGGCCAGAAGGAACTTGGGGGAAGGGTGTCAGGGCCAATGGTGGGAAGCAAAGGTTTGAAGAAACTGTGAGGTCTACCATGGGTTTTAGGGGAGGAATAACAGCATATTTCTAGGTCTGATAATGGCAAAATAGGTAAAGGAGTTCAGATAATACAGGGGTGGATAAAAGTAGGTTAACAGCTGTAATCCAAATAAATAATTCGATATTTAGCAAATCATAATATAAGAATAAACTCCGTGTTTCCCGTACTCACAATTGTAACCCTACTTTTGCCAACCACTGGCCATTTAGCTAGTGACAGGCCAATGGGGATGCCAAGCGGGAAAGAGAGGAGTCACAAAGGATCCGTCACCCAGACAGCTCAGAGGGAACCCCCAATCATCAAGCGACTCTTAGAGACCAGTTATTGTCACATACATGTCACTTCACTTCATTCTCATGCAACTCTGTGGGGCAGGTACTGTTATCAAATGCATTTTGAATAGCTGTTCGATAACTTTTCCAAGGTCATATGACTGGTCAAAGTTAGAGCTAGCTGTCTTATATGATTCAGTTTCACAAAGTTGCCCTGCCTTCTGAAACCCGTGGAATAATTTCAGTGGAGATGGCAACAAAGTTACATAATCACGAATTAGATGCATGCATTATTACCAAATGCCATGTCACTAAGAGACTTAATACAGCTGACAAAGAGAAATGAGAGAAATTATTGATAACCTAGGAATCATATGCACTGTAAATGCCAACTTGGAAACAATCGAAAATTACTTGATTGCTTAAATGAGGACTACTTGCATTAAAATAGTTTTTAATATAAAGTTTACCCTTCTCCTCCCCTCACCCCTCAACATGAGAGTAATCCCTACTATGGAATCCTAGGAATCTAGGCATAAGGAGTTCTTTCTAGAACTCTTAAGGAAACCATATGGTTCAAGAGACACTTTCCAGAATTTTCCACCAAACCGCAAAGAGCTCCTGCTGGTCACATATGACGGCCTCTATGAGCTCAGTTTCTTCCCTCCATTTTAATCAAGAGCAGGCCAAGGGTATTTACCAGTTTTTAAAATCCACTCAGATACTTGGCTTGCTTTGAAATCAACTCCTGTCTCAACAAATCCCACCCAATGCAAGAGAGCTATTCCAAGGTACTCAGGATCCCTGCCTCCATATGCTCTAGGAAGTTGGGGGGAGATGGTGGAGGGAAATCCCTGACCCCTAAAACTTTTTTTTTAACAGACTCCTTCTCTAAATAGCTGCTGGTCTAGCAAAGTGGCCTCAGACTTGACCTGAAACCAGCAGAACACCTCCCAAGAACAGGATTCAGCCCTGTAAGTCCTCATTGTCCGAAGAGAGGCCTTGTAGATCCTTCTGAAGTTCTCTGGGGACCTGTGAAGTAGGTATTTTAAATCTGGTCTCAAAAAATTCTAATTGATGAGGACTCTTCACTTTCCTAGAAGCCATGGGCACCATCAGCTCTCACTTGCCCCTACAACCAAGTTCATATTTTCTATTTCTGTAGAAATAGAAAAACTGTTGGGCATCAGTTTCCACAACCATTCTCTAATTAAATTAGATGTTTTGTTAGCTTTTCCATCTCTCTCTGTAAATGCTTAAGTGAATGGGTAACTAACAGCTTTCTTAAAGATTTCCCTCGGACATGGGTTCCCCAGCCACACCATTTGTTTCAGGAAGGACAACACTTATCTCAGTTACTCCTTTCTATGGGTTGTTTCCAAACAGGGCTTTCCTGTTATTTATAGCCTTGGGCATGCTCTGCAATATTCTCACTTCTTCCTTCTTCCTTGCACAAGGTTATTCATTATCATAATATCACGGGGTGTGAGTGCAAGGGGAAGCCATTGGGTAGAAAGAGCACTGTAGTTCCCTTCTAGAGGGATGCAACTGGTCACATTCTCCAATAACTTTTCCCCTGATACTCAACTCATCTGAAGCTGGAAAATTTTCAGAGAAATAAGTTGCTTCACCAAAGTTTCTTACCGGTACGATTTCAACGTGTCCTGATTTTCCACTGGAGCAAAGAATTGTTTTTAATGTTTTCCAATGGCCTGCAACTGAGAAACTAGAGCTGGGACTGAGAATGTTGGGGCCTTGTTCCCTGCAGCAAAGACGCTTGGCAGAAGCATGTCGAGGCTATATTTAAGATTAGGTTCGCTCTCATGTGTGATTTAGCAATTTTTGTTCTAGTAAATAGGAAGCTCTTATACTAAGAAGAGCTCTAAAAATTCTATGAGACTCTAGTAACGAGATTGTGAGTGTGTGTGGTGCTGAGGTGGTTTCTTTTGATCGTGACCAGCCCTGTGGGCACGGTTTGGATTGTGATTCTTAGTGAGCAAAAAGAAGTGAGTAAGAGGAAAAGCTGATGAGGAGAGAGAAATAGTGACAGGTCCCAAATTTCCTTTGTTTTTCTTTCCTTTCTTCAGATCAGGGTGGGAGGGAGATAATAATGATAATTCAAAAAGTCTACCCTAGCTGGTGTGTCTCCATGGATTGAATACCGGCCTATGAACCAAAGGGTCGCTGGTTTGATCCCCAGTCGGGGCACATGCCTGGGCTGCGGGCCAGGTCCCCAGTAGGGGTCATGAGAGGCAACCACACATTGATGTTTCTCTCCCTTTTTTCTCCCTCCCTTCCCCTCTGTCTAAAAATAAATAAAGTCTTTAAAAAGTCTACAGGTGTTATTATCTTAGGGTACTGGAGATGGAATCCTTAAAAGTAGGTAAAAGTTACCTAAGGTAGACATCTTTTGGGAATTTCAGTTCATGGGAAATACAGAGATAATTGTAAGATTTCTTTTCCATCCCACCTAAAGTATTATTTTATTGCCTTTTCCCGTACCTGCCGATTCCTTTAATCCACATTCTAATATGCAAACTTCAAAGTAAATTCATTCAAATAATTTTTTAAAAACCCACAAAAATAGCTTGCAGCAGAGCCAAAATCAAACTTGAGGAAGTTAACTTTCTCACACATTCTATGGGGTTCGAAAAAAACTAGGAATATGAAATTGTGGAGAAATAGGTGTCTTGGTATGAGACTAAATTTACCAGGGAAAAAAGGTCACAACGCCTGGGATTCGCTACCTAAAAAGAGGGAAGTCATCTGCTGTGTTCTCTCAGGGTTTGGTTCCCCTTCCCAGGCCAAGTGCTTGGCTAAACTCATTTCTTGCTGAAAGGCTGCTGAGGAAAGGGGATCCCACAATTTTGGAGCTTGGTTACTAACCGAAACATTGTTAGTTCAAAGCTTTCAGCAGTTCTTTGTGTTTGTGTGCGTGTGGGGGAGGGTGGGGGACATTCCTTTGTTATGGGAGGACCACCACAAGTACCTTATTTTGACCATGTGGTTTTTAGGAACTAAAGTTCTCTGCTATTCCTATAAAAGGTTGACTTCATTGTGGGCAGAGCTGGATCTTTGCAGATTTTATTTCCTTTAAGAAAATGCTGATTTTCTAAATATGACTTAGACTACATTGTTATTAAAATTATTTGTTGTTCCTATGAAGTAGGGGTGTGTGTGTATGTTTCCATAGTTATTCACAGGCTATATATACATGGTGTAAATATATACATATTTACATATGCATATACATATATAGATCTATATATATAAATAAAAATTTTTTAAATGAAAATCAGTTGTCAGCTAGGCCATTGAGGGGTCAGAGAATCGCTATGCTTATTTTAACTTTTTCTCAAAAGACCCCTAACGAAGGGTGAAATTTCAAGAGCTCTTCGCATATAAAAAAAGGGGTAGAACTTGGCAAATGATATTGGAGAGTAGGGAATAACCTGGTAGCTGTCAAAGATAGGAATGTGGGAACATTGGAATAAAAGGGTAGCAAGAAATTTAGCCTGAAGGAAATGGAGATGTTATCAGAGAGGGTAGCCTGGTGAGAATTAAAACTGGGGAATTCAGCAGATAGTGCGGGACTATATGTGTACAGTGAGCTGTGTGATTTGCATAAATGAACAGGTCTGGACCTTGGAATTTATACCAGAGTCTGTATTTTAAAGCTAGGAGGGACTTTAGAAGGGAAAAGAACATTTATCAGGCGCTGTGCCAAGCATAATGCTTTCGTGCATGTATTTTCAGGGGAGGCAAGAGCTCTGAAGCTAGTTAGATAGACTCAGATCTTGGCTCTGTCACTTTTTTGCTTTGTGACCCCAAGACAATTAATTAACCTTTCTGAACTCTAGTTTTCTCTTGTATAACATGGGGAGGGGGGTGGGGGGAGAAAGTCTTCCTTTAGAAGGTTTTTGTGTGAATAAAAATTAAAAAGGTCTCTGAAGTGTATGGAATATTTTAGCTACTCTGTGAATGTTAGTTTTCTGCTATCCCTTTAATAGTCTAGAACACTGAGGTTTAGAGGTTAGGTGCCTTTTATTTTTTTAAGAAAGATTGTATTTATTTATTTTTAGATAGAGGGGAAGGGAGGGAGAAAGAGAGGGAGAGAAACATCAATGTGTGGTTACCTCTTGTGCGCCCCCAACTGGGGACCTGGCCTGCAACCCAGCCATGTGCCCTGACTGGGAATCGAACTGGTGACTCTTCTGTTTGCGGGCTGGGACTCAATCCACTGAGCCACACCAGCCAGGGCTAGGTGCCATTTTTGATAAAGAGATTTGGTCAAATTGAGGTTCCTTTTTCTCAGGTCTGATTCCCCCACCCCCATCACAGGTTGTCACCACTTGAGTTTGAATGAACACTACTTGGCAACCTGGACACACTGGGTGATGCCAGGTCATTAGGCAGTTTGTAGGAAGGCAACTACTCCTTTCTGTTTCCTGGAAAAGTGCGCGCACGCGCACGCGCGCGCGCACACACACACACACACACACACACACACACACACACCAGCACGATTGTGGAGACAGTAAGGCTGAGGGCCAATCAATTGTCCCTGAAGGTACATAATTCAATCCAGTGGTGGAGTTAGAGAGAAAAGAATTGTGAGATATTATACAATAGTTAATGCCAGGCACTCAGTAGATCTGAGTGGAATAGTAAAAGCATTTATTAAGGAAAGAAGTGTTTGTTCATGAGCTGCTGGAATAATAAAGCTAAGCTTTTGGGTTAATGTAGATATAAGATGAAAGTTATGTTTCAGCTTTGGGATAATATTTCCTCTGTCATTTCTGGGCATAATTATCTGGACATTAGCAAGACACGTGACTGAACTTTGAACTTACTAGTTGAGGGTCGCAGAAAGCAGAAGCTGCAAAACGTCCGTGAGGTCAGCCTTTGCTTTTACCTTAGCACTCTGAGGTCCAGTCCCATCTTAGTCACTCTGGATAGATTTAAAAGGGCATCGGCCCAAGCTCCCTCGCTTTCCCCTTAGGAATACACCCTGGGAGCAGATATGTGGAGTTGTGGACATACAGACACAGTGCACTCTACTGGGGCTGTGGCCCTTGGTGGGCAGAAAGGAGACAGACACGCTGAGTGGTGTGTTCTCAGACAGTAACTGGGAAGATTGATATTGTTTTATAGTCCATATTTCACAATAAGGCGCTAAGCCTAGCTCTCTATCCTCTCAGAACTGAACCATGTGCACAAGCCTAAAAAAGGAAAACTAAAAGCAGAACATGAAGAATATGTTCCATTATAAGCTTAGGAGGGAGGTGAAAAGTTTAAGAAAATGAAAAACAGAATCATTGTCAACGGTTGGATATCATGGTTCAACATACAAGTGTACCCAACCTTTAACCAACTGCCAACAGTCTTTTGGGGGGCAAAAGAAAATACTACATGATATAAGATAGATATTTAACTCTTTTTCCTTAGCATGATAAAATGCAGGGGTTCAATCTTTTACCAACTCTTATGTGCTGTGAAGAAAGAGTTTTAATAGGGAGTGAAATGGCAGACCCCTGCCACAGGGACATGAAGCTGGTATAATCAGAGGAGGAAAAAGACCATGTTATTTAGGATAAACAAGAAGGGGAGAGCAATTTAATTGGTTCCCGATGTTCCACATAACACAGGCCAGAGCTCTTAAAACCTAGTGGCTTATTTTTATTTGTGAACAGATTTGATTTTTTTAAAAATGGGTTTTCCATCTGTGTTGGTGGAATTCCAGGCAAGGAACTCCGATCCTGGCTGCTTTGATCTTGTGCTCACCTTTCAAAGCCATAAAAAGGTCTTCTTTTTCCTTTATGTAAAAGTACTTCCAGCCAATATTTAATATGAAAGAGATGTTTATCAGGCTGAGGATGGGCATATTGAAGCTATTCAGGGCTTGGCGCTTTCCTTCCCTGTCTCCTTTTTCTCATATGCACCCTCCCCTCCCCCCCCCCCAGTCTCGGTGCCTTGACTATATTTCCTGTTGTGAGTTTGTACAGCTGAAGGAGGTGTAGGTAGCAATTAATAAAGTTCTTATAAAAATGAGAAGAAAAGGATTAAAGGAGAATTGCCGTGTAAGGGGAGATGCGCTTTAATGTGATGGTAAAACCTCCGACTGACAGCGGGCTCTGATCATCTTGGAGAGCTGGCACTCTCAGACCCGTCTGCCAGCTCTTGATGTGAAGTGCAGACCCAGGGGTGGTACTGGGAAGACGGTTCTCCGCGGAGGCTGCTCTCCGCCCCCCCCCCCCCCCCCCCCCCCCCCCCCCCCCCCCCCCCCCCCCCCCCCCCCGCCTTTCTGTTTCCAGGAAAGCTATCTGTCTGTAAATTATTTAAATTCAGCAATCAAATAAGGCTCTTTGTGAACTTTCTCAAATAAAATGGAGTTTGTTATTTTAAAAACCAGCCAATCATGATAAAATAGATCTTCAAGTGAAAAAAGTTGTCTAGTTCCTAGACACAAGGCTAGTTATCTGAGATGATTTTAGAGCAAACTAACATTTTTTTCAGTTTACTTTTCACATTTTTTAATATAAACAGTGATACCAGTTTATATTAAATAATTAATAATTAGCATTATTTCTTATGTAAGGTAAGTATGGTTATAACAATAGAACTTGTCTTTTTCTCAATATTTAAAGCAAAACACTCAGCAAGACAGAGATGCCCCCACTTTAAGGAAAATGGTTTTTTGATCAACCTTAGTTTACAAAATAAGATGCAGTAGAATGAATATGTACACATCAAAAAGAATTCATTATTTGACCCCCCAAATACTACAAAATTCCTTTAAATTACAAGCTCTGGAAATACAGTTTAAAGATACTTTTATTAACCAGAATCTAATTAATTTGCAACTTTTAAGTAATACCAATGACAATAAAAATATTACATTTCTAAACAGTTTTCTTTTAGCTTTGTGTTTTTATACAACAACCACAGGCTTTGCCTACATTGTCCGCTTCTGCAGCCAACAGGTTTTGAAGAGATTTTTTTTTGCATATTCTACTAACATGGAATTCTAAAACCTGCCTGGAGGAATTAAGCCTTTTTTACATAAGGGCCACAGGATGGATGCTTCCTTGAAAAATAATTAGTGAAATTGTGGTGAAGAATAAAGGAGGCAGGACAATGTCAGCTTTTAAATATTCCTTTATCTCATAGTCCAGATGATGGTAGAGAAATGCTTGAGCTATAGGTCAGCTGTTTTAATGTCTCTCCCCTGAATCAAAGAGGGAGGGGACTTTATGGATCCCAGCTGTGCTTACTTTCGAGTTTCCTGACTCTTTACTATTCTGCAGTTTGTAGTCTATGTGTCCAAAGCTCAAGGGACGTTTCAGTTCAGCGGCTTGCTCG